>CAIGQW010034093.1:72818-89871 GCA_903798125.1 Danio choprae
TTGGCCTTGACTGTACCTATGGCCCTCTACATCAAAACACAGGAAGGCTGCATGCCAGAATCACAAATTAAAGGCACAATTGTTGAATAATTTGCTCGGTTTACAAAGTAAAGGGGTACGGGGTGTGAAAATAAGGTGGAGTCTATTGTTTGCTTGAAGGCAGGCACATTGGTGGCAGGCATCAGGGTGTTCAGAGTTTTATACCCCTGAGTTTTCAAACCCCAAAAGCGTAGAGTTTTAAAAATGCTAAAGAAGCCATTATGTTTGAAAACGCTGGTGGTTCGTGTCAGTGTGAATGAAGAAAAACTGAGATACCTGAAAACGAAGATGTGGTTAGTTCAGACGTAAGTTTGATGGGAAAAAACAAACTGCAGAGAATATGAAGACAAGTTGGGTAAATCTTCAAATGGAACTGTGCACCCTGGCTACGTTGTTTCACTATCTTACCAAAATAAATGATCTAAATAAAACGAAATCATGATATAAAGCACTGCTCTTTTCATTTTGATATTAACAGCTTAAACATATTTATATTACTGTCAATTTCACTGTATGCATATTTATAATAAAACGATGCCTAATGGTTATATAAATGCCTCATTTCATTTTCTTTGAAAAATATGAAACATTAGTCTTACTGTGTGGTTTTGGTAATATGTGCGTAATGTTCGGACATATGCATACAATAAAAAAAGAAAACCTGAAAGAACTTGCTAGTTACATCACAACCAGCACAAAATGTAATCAGGTCAAAAACGCATAATTACATCCAGAAAGATTATAACAATCTGGCTGCATGTTTTCTTTCTCAACTTTCCTCAGCTGGCATTCACAGCAAAAAAAAAAAAAAAACATAACTAAATTAAAAAAACAAACAAAAAAAATAAAAAAATAAATATCAATAAAAAATTCTCCAATGTCACCTTACGCACTCTATTTTATTTGTTATTTTTCTTGTCATTCTTTAGTCTACTTTAGCTAAAGTTAGTGTGGAGCATTCAATAAACAGTAAGCTGACAAACTGAATTCCATTTTCAAGGAGCAAGCTATTCAAGAAGTCAAGAATTTTTCAGCTTCTGCATCAACATTTCTATGGAAATTGTGATAAACATTTTTTTCAACATGTATCGAGGCTAAATGAAAACCAAGGATAGATTCTAGTACTTTGATATTTGTGTTTTGGTGATATTACTATCTGTCACTGATGCATAAATGTAAATGAAACAATTTAATCAGCTGAAATTACAGTATCTTGAATAGAGATTTCAAAGTGATGCAAAAGACGTCAGCCTGACACAATGTGGAAATACAGTTGCTAGGGACAACGGTCAATTGCAATGAAATATTACGCAAAGTCATGTAATGATACACCTCTAACTTTTACTATATAACTTTTTGCCTGCACATGGCAATTATCCAGGGCATTTTCTTCTCAGAAACCTGGTTAATTTCCATCCCTGATACAAAAATCACACTGAAGTTTGTTGATCCCTTTTAACCCAGCTAGTTCAAGCTCAATCAGCCCTCATTCTCTCATTCTATGTCATGCACTCTCATTCCTGATTTCTGCTGACAGAAGGAGCGAGAGATGCAATTTGCAGCCGTCTGCATATAGAGCGTTTTCTTTTTTTCTTCATTTTTTTCATTATGAACGCAGCACGTAGGCTAACTAACAGGAGTCCTGTGTCTCTGGGGGGTGGGCAAAAGAGATGTTTCACAGCAAGAACTGAGAAAACTGAAAAAAAAAGGAGAGAGAAATGGGCAGAGAAAGGAAGAGAACAAGCTTGGGCAGGAAAGAGACAGAACACAAATTACAAAATACTGAGAGAGTGAGAGAGAGAGAGAGAGAGAGAGAGAGAGAGAGAGAGAGAGAGAGAGAGAGAGAGAGAGAGAGACAGTTAATTAAATACTCTCTCAGAGGATTACAGAGGGTCATTTGGATCCCCCTGTGGAATTGTCACTCTCATAATCTTATTATAAAGGGGTTAGGTAGTCAGATTTTTCTTTTCACATCAACTTTCAATTAAAGAAATGACAGAAGAAGAAAAAAATACAAAAGCCGCTGATGCCAAATTGCATATGCAAATTGAAAATGACAAATGTAAAAGCCATAATGCAGTGAATAAAAGTGACCTGGCACACACATTTACACAGACTGATGGCAAATTTTCATTTGTGTCCTGTTAGCGGGTTTTTGAGGTGACACTATTAAACAGGACGGTTTCAATTAACATGTGTTGTGATGAGACACCACTCCAATAAGCGCTGCACATTCACATCTACAGCATCACATAGACACTGTAACTCATGTTTGTTCTGAACACACACTCACAATGCTGTTAAACTGACATAAGGGCTGGTCATTTTTAAATTATTATTTATCAAAATATATATTAACTGTATGCTCTGAAAATACGTTGCATCTAAATAAGTAGTCAAAGCAGTTTAAAATGGCCTTGTTCTCAGTTTACAAATAATCCCGCAGAGTAAAGACACTTTCACAAAGGATATGTCAGTCACTAACATCTAGTTCATACATGCATAAAATGTCAAATCAAAGGAATGTTCATTTGAGGTGTGGAGACTGTGTGCAATAAACTCAGTAACAGTGTAATAATACAGCACAACCTTCATCTGAAGCCTCAAATTAATTTCACAATGTGGTTTGCGCTATTTTGCTTACTACTGTAGACATCATTGTTTATTTCTCAATGATAAAATGTTATCCCTTTACATCTGATAATTTGAATAGCTGTAACAGAAATAACAATACTGAGTGGTTGAAAAGGCTAAAGACTGAAGCGGTTTCATAACTATACAAGACAGCTGCTCTTTCAAATGCAGATTCGAATGTACAACTGTGGTCATACTGTCAAAAGTTTAATACATATAGGCTATGCAAATCACAGTCATTAAGGAATAAGATCAAGTGGGTGTTTGAAAATTGCATGCCATGTAAAAAAAGTCTTAGTTCACTTTTAGCAGGACAGTTTACACAGGGCCAAGGGCCAGTAAAGATGTAGGTTAAAGGACTTTTACCTAAAGTAAAAAAAAAAAAAAAAAAAAAAAATGAAACAACATTTGTGTTCTGGTGATATATTGAGCTCTTTTAAAGTGAATCGATGTGAATACTTTCCAGATGCACCGTCAACCAAACATTACAGTTTTAGTGTGTATTTGATAACAACATTTATCAATCGCTGTATCTTTGCTAATAAAACTCATAAACAACAGCTTTGGAATGCCTCATAATGAAAATAACCATCACAAACATGACTTGATATGTACTGTAGTACGTAGATGAAGATGCATCCATTTAGTAAAAAAAATGTGCCTGATTTATATATAGGCCTAAAAAGGTACTTGTTTTTTAACCCAGGCTCAGTGGAAATAAACGCCTCAATCTACATTTTTTTCAAAACGCAAAATACATTACTCCGGTTATGTTTCATTGCACATTTCAGATGACAACTGTCTACATTTTTAAAAAAAAGTGAAATATGTTACTTAGGGTGCATTTGTCTGCATGTTTCAGATCCATGTCCTTGTACACAGATAGGGTCATATAGAAGATAGGGTCATATAGATCTCCTAGCAAACCACTGACCTAAACCCTTCCCTAAAGCCAATCAATAGTGATTCAAAAGCAAACAGAATGGAAAAGTGCATCCTGACCACAGTTTTACCTTGAATTGACATACTTTTACCTGTTAGTGGAACCATGCTTTACCAGACTTGAACCTCAGCACTCAAAAACGCAACACAAAGTGAGCTATCAAACTCACCACAGCAGAAAAGTTGTCCATATGGAGATAGAAAGGTGAGGCAAATGTATTTGATTCTAAATCTAAATCATTGCCGTTGTTTTGTGGTACTGTATATGTTTGGTGTTGTGAAAAGAACTGCATGGAAAAATTATTTATTCGTCAATAATATGTTCATGTAAAAATCATTAGTGTGAAAAGGAACTTCCCTATAGCGTTCTTTTTACCTAGAAATTGCAGTCACACATATGTTGAAGAACATTTTTGTGCTGAAGCGCATATATCCAATGAGCCTGCACTGTTTTTTCATTGATATTGATTTTTTTTTCTTTTCTTGAATAATATCCATGTATCAAGCGGCCCTAATCATAATCACAAGTTTCCTTCAAACGCCATTGGCCATGTTATCTCAATCCTTCAGAAGCAGCTAGTGATATCTTTCAAGATGCTAGCTGAACAAGGAAGCTGCAGCTGGGATTTCCTAACGCTCCCAGGGTATTAAACCACAGTGAAGATGCTCAGCTCCCTGTCTGCTTCTAAGAGCATTACGGTGGGGTTTGACACTGAGCTGGTTTAACGTGGGCTTTACCTTTACTGCAGGCCTCAATGTCTAATCACCCCTGCTGCTCACACGGTTACAGTTCAGCCCAAATCCCACTGGATTTCAGCTGTTTGGCTTCCACTGAGCGAGGTGAGATTCTCTCTTATTGCTTCCACCTATCAAAGCCTTTATCAGATCAGCGACCACTAAAGGAAAATAGAAAACTAAGGGGGCCACTTTGGCAGGTTGGGATCGACCCGCCCCACAAACACTGTGCTTCTGACAGGTTGACTGAGGTGTCGAAATCTCAGCTGCCTTTATTTAGGACTTCATCTCTTTAACCTATAAGTGAATGAGTGTGATCACCGAGAAACTGGATTCACATCAGGACTAGTATTGGACTAGTTTGCTTCCATCGCTAATGGATCTCCATGGCTTGGATAAATTAAAATCCAAGCCAAAATGTTTCAAATACCAGAGAAATGTGATTACCAAAGGGAAAAAATAGTATAATAACATTAACATTGTAAACTAGTATTACAATGTAATACAACTGTTTTATGTTTTAATATATTTATAAAATTTCATATACCCCTGTGATGGCTGAATTTATTTAGCAGCCATTATTCCAGTCAACAGTGTCACACAATTCTTCAGAAATACTTCAGAAATGCTTGAGAAACTTTAATATATTAGATGATATTTAATATAAATAATATTAATAATACACATATTATATTTAACATATAAGTTAAATATGAAATTAAATATGAAATATGAAATTCCTTAGCATTTAATTAATATAAGAATATTAACAAATTAAATATGACATGCAGTTTCAATGACATAACTATAATGTTACATGCATTATCTTAGTCAGCAGCCACTCACTACCTTTAATGTATTGGTTTATTCATGATTTTTTTTCTGTCAGTTTTGTTGTTTGATTAATATTAATAATGCAACAGGAGGTCTATTAACCTGCATCTACATCAAATGCACATTTTTGATATTTTGATTCAATCTTTTTCCCCATCATTTTATATGTACAGGCCTACTGTCTTTACTTAACTACCTACTATACAAGCATTTTAACCATGAAGTGTATTTGTTCACATGCACAGCCAAGCATGTAAGTATGCTATGCACATATGCAGTTATTGAAAAGCAAACGACTGTCAGCTTGATAGCACTGGTACTGTACTGAATTGAGTTTGAACTCTGTACTAAATAACATACATAAACACAGTACAGTATATACACTCATAAATACATTTGTATTCAACAGCAATTGCACACAAGGTATTTTAAGAAGCAGTTCTGCATCCCAAGCTGCACTTATGCCATTTTAAGCTTAGCAACCCTTCTGTTGATTGCTGCAATATCCAACCATGAATCAAACACCTTGGAGGACTTAAATAAGTGCTGATTAGCATGACCAGAAAATGGCCCTATGCAAGACGACACTCCTCCTATTCATTTTCATTCCTCAGAAGCCAGCAAACTAAATGTCCAACATCACCGCAGCAGATTCATTCTTAAACATCAAACAAAAGGAAGATGAATCAAATATCACTTTCCTTTAGATTAAATATGAAATCTCTTTTCTCCGCAGGTTCCTCCGCTTTGACTTCCTTTCTCTCTAATCAGCTTTGACTACAATTCCTCTAATCTTCCAAGCAGTCAATCCATTTACCTTAATATGTTCTCTTTCACACCTCTGAGCTTTGAAGGCAGTGTAATTCATTACAGTATTTTACTGAAGCAGAGCGATTTGACTTTTATTTTATACCCTTACAGTACTGCGAAGTATCCCGTGGTCAATCATTTTCTCTCTCACCGTTCTGTATATCGCTGGGTCAGAAGGCAACACTGGTACCTTGGGATTCTTTGGCTTTGTAAACTGCGTGCACTTCTTGTTTCAAGGGATTTTTTTTTCTGATGGAGCCATGAAGCGAATGGATATCTAGGGAGGATTCTAAAAATTAATTCCCTCGTCTAATAAAAGAATGAAAACTCTTTGAAAGTGTGGAAGAAATGGAGAATGGCATCTCAGTGCCTGTGCCTCAAAATGCCTTTGAAACCTCTTAGCCTTGACTGCTGGATAATTTTCCTAGTCTGTTTGGAAAGAAGAGGGAGCTGTGGTTGATGTTTCTCATGTTTCTGTCTGCAGTTTGTCTGCAGAGCAATCATCCCTGATTAGAGAAAATTAACTATTTGACAACTTGAATTTCATTCCAACTGCAGATTGTGTCTCAGCTGCATTCACAGGATTCTCAATAGCGCAGATATATTAAATGTTTTAAATCTGCTTATTTGGTGCTTTTTCCACGTCTGATGATTGAACCAATGGGGAGGTGGGCTTATGAATATATTAATTTCTGTTTAAAGTAATACGCTTTGGTGTTTGCCAAGTGAAAAGCGGATTTTCTTAAAATTGCAACTGCAAAAACTGGATCTAATATGCTTTTTCAAATATTACCTTTCATGCAGTGTCTATTCGGGAATGTAGTTTTAAAAATGAAGGTGCACAACATAAATGATTGTTTCCTAAAGAAAGAATAGATTCTGAACTGCTGTCGTCAGGAATTCCAGTTTTACGTTTGTAACTGATTCACGTAGATCCATAGCACATTTGAATAATACCAGCCATACTCACTTCCAGCGTATTCCTACATTATTTTGACTTTCTTTATAGTCAGGGGTGCACATAACTGTTACGCACGTGTGCACATGCATTTAGAATAACAAATGCATACCATTTCCGAACCTTGTTACCCAAGTTACTACAAAATCAGAATTTTTTCCTTGTATCATTAGTAACATAATGATTACATGTGTTAAAATGTGTGTTATGTAAAATAATATGGTTGTTTTTTTCTTATATAAAGTTATTTGTTTTCTAAGTAGTGGCACTAATAGGCTTTGAATTTAGTTTAATTTACCTCAGATTTGCCGTAATTCTTTTGGATGTGATTCAAATGGCACATTACATGGTAATGTTACATAGGCTTGTGCAACATTGTCATGCTTCTGACTTGGAGGAAGAATGTAAGTCAGTCTCTGTGTGTGTACGAACGGAGTTGCAGTTGCACCTATGAAATAGGTCTATTTCATAAATATAATTGCAGAGAAAGTGGTATTTATGCCCACATATTATATGTAGTTTTGAAAACATGTATTCAACCCAAATGCATTCAGAAATTCAGAATACATACAATTCAGTTGCATTTTTCAGATCACCACATTTGTGTATTCTCTTGGTTGTCATATTGTCCTCAACAGAACAATTTAGCAATTATAAAAATAAAATTTAAATAAATAAAATTAAAAAAAATAAATAATCAGTAATCAGTTTATGTTCTTATTAATCTATGTTTTACAGGTAACACTTTACAATAAGGTTGTATTAGTTAATGCATTTAATAACATGAAATAACTACAAACTATACATTACATTATTTATTCATGTTAGTTAAGCTCATTTAATATAATAAAATACAGTTCATTGTTAGTCCTCGTTAATTCATGGTGCATAATTAATGCTAACAAGCATATTTGGATGTAAATAGAGCATTAGTAAATGTTGAACTATGATTAAAACAGTATTGTTCATAATTAGTTCATGTTAGTAAATACATGAACTTACATTAACTAATGAAACCTTATTGTAAAGTGTGACCGTTTTGTATTATATTGTAATACTATGTGAATCTTGCTGTGTTTTGGGACGCTATTGATGACATTATTCACACATACACACAATCACACAAAGAAAGCATAAATTAGACTGTCTAATTGTAGGTTTGATTATAATAAACATATTCAGGATGTTATTTGTGTCTTATTTTAGTTTATTTCAATGTGCGTTTTTCAGTAGATTTCAGCATTTTCTATAAAATTATTCATTCAGTCATTTTCTTTTCGGCTTAGTCCCTTTATTAATCTGGGTTCGCCACAGCGGAATGAACCACCAACTTATCCAGCATATGTTGTACGCAGCGGATGCCCTTCCAGCTGCAACCCATCACTGGGAAACATCCACACACACACATACACTACGGACAATGTTTCCCTGTAATGAGTTGCAGCTGGAAGGGCATCCGCTGCGTAAAAAGCTAAATGTATAAATGTATATTGTAATATAAATGAGCAGATCATAGACAGTCAGAAAATAAAAAAATATACTTAAATATGCAACACTGAAAGCGATGCTCAGCTTAATGAGGGGAATTTTTCAGTTTTCCACTCTGTTTGACTCTTTGAGTTTAATGAGAGGTGAAAATAGAGATGCTGAAAGTTTGCAATATTGCAATACTGATTATTTAGCCTTGTGCAAGTCAAAGTTCACCAATCAATTTGTGACTTTTTTTTTTTCTAAATTATTCAGAATGGAACTACTCCCAATGAACATAACGCAACTTTAAATTGCAGGTCTTTTAAGGTCCCCCATTTTATCAATAACACAATGTTCATGTATTATATAATCTTCCATTTTGTGATGTAAAAGCCCTGCAAAGTTCCAAAGTTGCAGTGATTATTTGCATATGAGTGCATTGAAATGTATTATAAAGAGTTCCAGCTTGTCAATATTTCCAGTCGTACTTCTTGTGAACATACACAATTTACATAATGCCAACCTATGGTTTTACTTGCCTACTCGCAAACATCATCTACGTTGACCCACTCTTAAATGTTACAGTTGTAGCCCGAGGCGGTAAGACAGTTTATTCTGCACTGAAAAACCAAACTAACTTTCCATGCACTCTCAAAGGATGAAGACTCGAAAAGTCTTAAATTGATACAGTAAAAATGATGCTGTAATGTACTGTGTATTCTGAGATGTGCCTATTGACCTTGAGTGAATGTATATTTATTGTGCAATACTTCTAGAACAAAGACTGAAAACTTTAACATACCATAACGGACATTTTAAAGGAGACCTATTTTATAAGGGGTTGTGTTTCAACAGTGTGTGAATATAGCTAGTAAACGCATTGACTGACATTCTCCCTTTATTCACATCATCAAGTCCCGCGACAATCTCTCCCTCATTAGCTTAAACAGCCCTGAGTGAGAAGCAACCATCCACTATTAGCTTTTTTTAATTAGCATTAGCTGCCGAAGATAATGTCAGCTTCTAAGACGTGATATAAAGGTGGAGTTTTAGGATGCACAATTTTACACTGTAGTCTTCATAGCCATCCATCCTTCTTCTGGGACACTTCTTTTCACATTTTAGTACTGTTTTGCATCTGCTGCTATGCTGATGCACAGGCGTTTGTAGCTCTGCCCAATATTAAAATGGGGACAGGGAGAACAATCGCATTTGAATTTAAAGTGACAGTCACCAAAATGGCACAAAAGGGTCAGTTTCAAAGAGGTATAAAACATTATTTGTGGGGTATTTTGAGCTGAAACTACACATACTAGGGACATCAGACACTTATTTCACTTCTTGTAAAAAAGGGGCATAATAGGTCCCCTTTGATGCTTATATAACTATTTCTGAATCTGAGTAGAAAACAGTACTAAATGATGTTGCACCAAAGTCTTAGATTTTATTTGTAATGTATGAAATGATTAAATGTACAATTTAATGCAAAATAACACATGGATAACCCAGTTACACTGGTCTAAATGTGCAAGAAGATAAAGCTATTCATTTCTGATGACTAATACCCTAGAGCTGCATCTGAAATCAGAGTAGATCAGATAAAAGGACCGCAATAAGACAACAACACTTGATTTTGTCTGTTTCCTAAAGTCCTTAGACAAGGACTTCATTATTATGCTTCGCAGTTTTGGAGTTGTTCTCCAAACCAGATGTCAGTGCACTAAATAGTGCCGAAACTGCTTGCCAGAAATGTTTATAGACTTCAACAGGGGTGCCATCGGGTCCTTTGTTATGTGTCGGAGGCTTTGTTATTTGGCATCTGACAAAAAGCTTTACAAAAGTCAATTAGAGCTAATGGGTCGTCTCGTTGTTCTGCTAAAGCACATCACTGTAAGCACCGCATTACAGGCCGGGAAGACTGCCGGTCTACTATTAGACCAAAGGGGGAAACGGGAGAGTTTCAAACACATTCAGCAGAGGCTTGAGATGGGCCATGACCCAGTCTGATGAGCCACTGACCCCGTCCTCCCAGCTGATCAAGCCTGAGAGAAAATCTGTCACTCATTTCACGCTTTTCCCACTTAATCTGCCATGGGACAACATTAACACTGTGCCACCATGCGTATCATCAAGACCAAATCTGAGCGCTCAGTTTCAGTCTATCTGGGGCATCTGCCCAAAGTAGGGCTCAAAAATAAATGTAGTGAAGTTGAAAGACAAGAGCAAAACTTAAAATTCACAAATTGAGATAAAAATAATGATAATTATACTCAACTACATTCAAAGTAAAAAACTATTGTAGATAATACTTTTCTGTTCGATAGGATTGTTAAGAATCTGTTTCAATCAGTTTTCTTCATGTTCTCCATGAGCTTTTTTCAATAAAAAATTGAATGTAAATGATATGCTAATGAAATAGTTTGAATTCCTTTAACCATGCCGATAAAAACTTCAAAGGCAAAGATTAGGACTGACGCCTAAGCTGTAGTGCAATCACAGATGATGCACACATCTGTTTAACAACAGCACAGACTGTTAATTTTTCAAACTATATTAAGTATGTGGTTTTAATCTAAACTAGCAGAATTATGATTTCACACAATGTACTGATCAAGTTTGATACAGTAGGTCTGTCCATGACATGAAAAAAGCAGTTAGCATAACAATTAAAAACAGGCATTCTATGGGCCAATTCACACAAACAGATGAATGCCAACAAACACCTCAAACAAGTCTGTTGGAGATCAATGTGTTACCCCTGTTGGTGTCTGTTGCCTTTGCTTGAAGTTTGTTTCCACCTAGCCACACATCATGCCAAGTGCTGCCCACAGACTTGTGGCTAAATGATGATGCATATGGCACACGTTTTGTGAAAAAAAGTTGCAGATTTGAAGTCGTCCTCTGATTCTTTTAAATATACAGGATTTCTGGGAGTCACATGTGCAGCAATCTTAAGCAGTCAGCATGGAAAACAATGAATAAAGAAAAAAAAAACTTTTACATCAAGGACAGTGCTCACAATAGAGATCTATTAAGCAGAATTCTTAAGACTATGTGAGACTCATGTTATAATATTTTTGAAAGATGTCCAAGAGAGATTGGTTAAGGGATTTAAATGTAATCTAAATAAAGTATTTAACTTGGTTGATGACTGGTATGGCAAACACTGCAAAATAATAACACTGCTTCATTGGCAAGACTAGCATCCATAAATACACAACTGCATAATCTATTCCAACCAACATGTTCTATAAACAAATAATTAAAAATGTGAAGAGAAAACAAAGTTATAAAATGTTTTATATTCATAAAAAAAAAATAAAAAAAAAATAGCATACTGAGTGTGAATAGTGAATAAGTGTGAACAGGACAGTAATTTATTGTAAGATTCTAAATCCAACACCCAACTTACTTGCTGGTGTTTGTGCAGTGTGAACTGGCCTTTATGACTTTAAAATGAGTTTAAATGTTCCACAATAATTTGCTGTAATCCTAATCTTTAATCCTGGTAAATCATTCCTTATAAGGTCAAGAATCTTGGTGTTATTCTGGAGTCAGATATGAGTTTCAGTAGTCATGTCAAAGCAGTAACTAAATCAGCATACTATCATCTTAAAAACATTGCAAGATTTAGATACTTTGTTTCCAGTGAGGATTTAGAGAAAATCTTTATGCTTTTATCACCAGCAGGGTGAATTACTGTAACGGCCCTCTCATTGGCCTTCCCAAAAAGACAGTCAGACAGTTGCAGTTCATCCAGAATGCTGCGGCCAGGATTCTGACCAGAACCAGAAAATCAGAGTACATCACACCTGTCCCTCAGGTCTTTACACTGACTCCCAGTTACATTCAGAATAGATTTTAAAGTATTATTACTTGTCTATAAATCACTAAACGGTCTAGGACCTCAATACATTACAGATATGCTCACTGAATACCAACCTAACAGATCACCCAGATCTATAGGATCATATAAACTCCAAGAAATTCCAAGACTTCATTCAAAGCAGTGTGAATCCACTTTCAGCTATTACGCCCCCCGCTGCTGGAATCAGCTTTCAGAAATGATCAGATGTGCTTTAACATTAGGTACATTCAAATCAATACTGAAAACACATCTGTTTAGCTGTGCCTTTACTGAATGAGCACTGTGCTACATCTGACAGATCACACTATTATGTCTTTCTTTTCATTTTCATTATTTTATAACCTGTTTTTATCTGTTTTTATATTATTTGTTTTTATGTTCTTATACTTGTCTCTTTTATTCCTGTTTATGTAAAGCACTTTGAATTGCCACTGTGTATGAAATGGGCTATATAAATAAACTTGGCTTGCCTTGCCTAATACCTGGTTTAAGGACCTTGATATCTCTGCGCTTAGTTGGTCATCTTGCCCGATCTAAAATTCACAAACGTGTTTCATGGAGTTATTTCAGTGACTTTAAAATGACATTTTTTACTAACCACACATAAACATTTCTTTCTCAAAAACACAATAATTTACATAAATCTTGCTAACATATTTTTAGTAGTGCTGTTTGTTCCAACAGATCACACTATTATCCGACAGATCACACTATAATGTCTTTATTTTCTTTTTCATTCTTTTATAACCTGTTTTAAAACATTTGAACCTGTTTTTACTTGTTTTTAATCGCTGTTATTATTATTTATTTTCTTATACTTCTCTTTTTTCCTGTTTATGTAAAGCCCTTTGAATTGCCACTGTGTATGAAATGTGCTATATAAATAAACGTGCCTTGCCTTGCCTTATGTTTCTTTACATTATTCATACTATATAATACCCCGTCAATGACAAAATAAATAAAAGTTTATTTGAAATCTTTGAAAATACCTTGCTCAATACTTTGTTGAAACATACTTGGCACCAATTCCACTCTTTTTGAGTATGATTCCACAAGCTTGGAACATCTATTTCTGGGCAGTTTCTCCTATAGTCTTCTTTGCAGTACCTCTCAAGTTATATCAGGTTGGAAGAGGATCTTTGGTGCACATCAGATCTCTCTAGAGATGTTCAATCAAAGCCTTAGCTCGGGCTGGGCCACTCAAGGACATTCACAAAGTTGTCCTGTAGCAACTCCTTTGCTATCTTGGCTGAGTGCTTAGGTTCATTGTTCTGTTGAAAGATGAGCCTTTGCTAGGATTTTTAGAGCTGCAAAAATGTTGATCTGTGCCTTGCTACAATCTTGTCTCAAAGATCTACAGACAGCTCCTTGGACTTAGCTTAATTTAAGCACTAACATAACTGTTAACTGTGTGCACTGTTAACTGTGGGACGATAGATAGACAGGATTGTGCCTTTCCAAATAATGTCCAGTCATCTGAATTTACAATGCTTTACAATGCTTGCAACTTTCATTCATTCATTTTCCTTCGGCTTAGTCCCTTATTTATCAGGGGTCACCACAGCGGAATGAACCGCCAACTATTCCAGCAAATGTTTTACGCAACGGATGACCTTCCAGCCCCAACCCAGTACTGGTAAACACCCATACACTCTCATTCACACACACATATACACTACAGCCAATTTAGTTCATCCAACTCACCTATACCGCATGACTTTGGACTGTGGGGGAAACCGGAGTACCTGGAGGAAACCCATGCGAACACGGAGAACATGCAAACTCCACACAGAAATCCCAACTGGCTCAACCGGGACTCAAACCAGCCACCTTCTTGCTGTGAGGCGACAGTGCTAACCACTGAGCCACCGTGCCGCCCTCACAGCAACTTTTTAGTGGCTAGTTCATATTAATATCACAGTTTTTAAAAACACTGATTTATTCATGACAAAGGTTTTAAACAAGGAAACCTTTTAAATTTTGCACACCTCATTACAAGGCACAACTGTCAAGAGATGAGAGGGTAACACTGAATCTTAATGCTTCATAGACAACAATTCATCACCATCACTAACACACATCATGTGAAACCTTCTTAACTGCTGAAAAGATCCGACGACAAAACCATTAAGCACAAACGTATAGCTTAACTGAGAATGAAAGTTCTAAAATATGCAGGTAGTGGCTTGTTCTCTTTCCCCCTCATAATACACTTCCCAGTAATACCCTAATACAGTAATAACTTCACTAAAGCATCCAAAGCAGTTCTAAAGTGACATTTTGGAATTAGTAACGGAAGCTTAGGCGCATCTGTTTAACCATCAATGACAGCTTTGAATCAGTGGCATAAGAAAGCAGATTCAAACACACATACACGCACACAGAAGTTTTTTAGAACACTTTGTGTGTGATTACATAACATTATAAAACTTTTAAAGCTCAAGTGCAATGTAAAAAAATATGTTCATCACATATTGCATTGGTTTGAACTGTTTATTATTTATTTCATTATTAATATGTGTTTTGCTTTATTATTAATTCCACTGCATACCTTCAAGTACAGCAGATATGCACTTTCTAATTAAATGTCTGACACATGGAACAACTGAGAGGCGCTTTGAATAAATGGTCTGCATGTGTTGACATTTAAAGGCTCCATTGTAAAGGTAAGGTAACAATGTAACAATGCAATCCTTCTTAAGGGAACGAGAACAATGCAAAGGTTAGAAACATACAAAATGGGCCCAAACCTGCCAGTGTGTTAGTTTAAAGCCACAGTTTTAGACAGTCACCATGCCTGCCAAGATAGAGGATTTTTGCCAGAATGCTCGGGGAGAAAGAAAACTCTCAATTTCACAACACCTCCCCTCATTTTCACAGGTGCGAAAGCCAGATTAAGAGATTTTCTTTCAATATCGTTAATTCATTTATTTGTATGCACCAAATAAAGTCAGGGAAATCAGCAAATAATTGCTTAAGATTATAATGGTGGCATTACTCCTTCTCCCCGACCAGACAATAACGCAAATAAACAAGCAAGTTTGAAAGTATCTAAAAGGATTATTAATGAGATTAATAACAGCAAAGGGCAATGACAGGATCAGAGGATTAGCCATGTAGCAGCAAAGTCGATTTGGAGAAGAAAAATCGCCTTGGAACAGATCACAGAGGTCTCTTTGAATTACAGAGCAAATATGAATTTCAAAGATGATGTCAACTTTTTTCATTTACATTATGGCACAAAATGCAAGTGATTTTGATTCCAGTACAAGGCCAGATTTATTTGCCACCATGTCCTGCTGTGTATAATTTGGGCCTGTAGTGCTGACTCCAACTATGGCCAGTATTACACCACCCTCAGGCTTTTAAAAAGCAATTCTCCTCAGTGATTGGTTTCCTCTGCTGTTTCCTCTTATTTCTATATTAGACAGAGAGAGGGGAAGAGGTATCGGGGGTGTGAGGGTGGGGGTAAATCTCTTGGCTAAATGTGCAGCTTTTTCCAGCATCTCTGTAGCACTAATTACAGCATGATTTGAACAAAGCGTGTTCTCGTTAGCCCAATACTGCAACCTTAATCAGTCTGTAGGTGGATGAAGAACACAGAATCAGTGCACAGAATTGCAATTAAAGCCCTCTAAAAAATAACTGGCCTAATGAAGCCACCTGTTTGTTCAGTGGGAGAGAGAGAGAGAGAGAGAGAGAGAGAGAGAGAGAGAGAGAGAGAAGTAGAGATGTGGGAATGAGTGAGTGCAACAACTAAACAGCTATGACTCACTAATTGTGGCTTGAAAATGCGTCTTTAAGTTTGCATCACAGCAATCAATAGACCTGGAGTTTTTGGTCACCAATGCGGAATGAGGTGAAAGCAATTGACCCTTCACAAACCACACTCCACTTCTCTATGTCCAACAAGCTTTCAGCATCAGCCATTGCGCGCCCTTATCAATGTGTGCACTCCCCAGGGAAATAGTGAATCATTTCTGGGGAAAAAATTACAAACTGATTTTAGACAGAAGAAGATATAAAGGTCTGCAATATGCATACAAGGGATATATTGAGGATGAGAGCATAACCTGAAATTAAAACCAAAAGACTGAAGATTTAGCAATTGACAAGTATAGAGATGGGAAGTTCAGTTCATTTGAATATAAATGAAATGTCACATATTGATTCCCTAACATAATTCACAAACACAATCAAAGGTGGAATCTCGAACAAGACAAACAATAATATTGTCATAAAATTAGACACAAAGAGGGTCTAAATCACTTTCCTGAAACTTTTAATTTTCTCTTCCCATTCCCAAACAGACTGCTGATTCCCTGGCAATGTTTAAAACGCACCTAAAACGCATCTTTTCCATGATCACTACATAAAATACATATTATGGTATTTCAATGATTTAGAAGAGTCAAAAAACGACTGTTCTAAATCATAGAAATACCTAAATATATTTGCAGCTATTTAAGAAACATGCAAAGTGAATATATTTGTTTATCTGAAAAACAATGCTAAAATCAGGCATTTTCCTTTGAAAATATATGTTCCACGCCGCAATGTCTGTCTTTGTTTTAGTATCTAATAGACAGTTCAGTTTAATTAAAGGTGCTGTATGCAAGTTTTTTTTACTCTTCTAAAGCATAAAAATACCATAATATGTTTGCAGATATTTAAGAAACATGCTAAGTGAACATATTTGTTTATCTGAAAAACAATGCTGAAGTCAGATGTTCCTCTTGGAAAAGGTTTTTTTCCATGCCGGA
>CAIGQW010034093.1:96941-115322 GCA_903798125.1 Danio choprae
ATCAATCAATCAATCAATCAATCAATCAATCAATCAATCAATCAATCTGTGCACTATTTATCACAATCAGTGTCGCTCTACTAATGCACTTGTATCTGCATACAAGCTGGCAAGGATGCTTACCTCATCGTCTTGGCAACTACTTGTTAAGAAATTAATCCAGACTGCACAAACATTTTAAGACCCAACAAGCGGCAATTGAACATGTTCAGTCCAGTAACAACAGACGCCAACAAACAATAGCACGCGCCAACACACAAAGCACACTAATGCAACACAACTGGACAACCACTGGATGCTGATGTCTGTTAGCATTCTGATGCATGTCACGATACATTTGCTTATCCCTTCCCATTCACTTACTTAACACTCATTCTGGATCAGATTAACTACTTCGCCGAAAAGCTAAAAAAGCAGACGGTGTCAACGCGGCAGCAGATGGTCAGACAGGTTTAGAAACACTCAGTAAGTTGAGCGATGATGCAGATGTTCCAGAAATCTAACGCTCTTAACTAGTGCACTGCAATGAGACGTGCCTATCATTCATCCGGGCTTCTCTTTGAACGCACATCAAAGAGAATTGTTTTAATTTGAGCAAATGCTAACAGAATGTTCACAAAGACAGTTGTGTCTCTCCAGGCAACATCAGATGCTGCTGTTAATTAAAACTACACACATTAACAGTCAAACGCAAGGAATGTACTCGTGTAACTGACTCAAGTTTTGGGCCAATACTATAGTTTCATCACAAATAAAAAAGACAGAACTGCTATAGTTCAACCTTAATAGATACAGAGTTACAGATAAAAAACAACACATAAAAACACATTCCAATACTAATATTCATAACAAAATATATTATATTATATTATATTATATTATACACATATATTTATTAACATTAATTAATTTATTTATTCATTCATTCTGTGCAAAATGCAGAAACATACTTTGGAAATGGAAATGACATGGTTCTGTTCTGTTTACATGAACTGTTCTCTGTTCAAGTCTCTACGCACAGATCAGGGTGCTCAGTAATGTGCTTTTGACCTTTATTATTTATATTTTGATAAAAAAAAAACTGTGTGTGTGAACACAAATATGTCTTTCAAAGCACAAATGTTAAAAATTTGTTTTATGGTCTTATTTTAGTTGTGACATTTATACTAAACTGAAATGATCCAGTTTCAATTGAACTAGAACTACACCAAAACTCCACACTACTCTCCTGCCTGCCCGCATTGCTGGAATGTTCCACAATCTGAAATGTTATGGTTTTTACTCTCGTATGATCTATGTTAAGCTGCTTTGACATGATCTACATTTTTAAAAAGCACTAGAAATAAAGATAAATTGAACTAAATTGATGCTAAATCAGCGTGTTATCTGACAATTATATGTTTAAAGGGACAAAGGAACAAATGTCAGGGCATATTTAAAAAACAAAACAAAAAAAAGTACTTAAATAATACACTTTTCTTCTAATTCAAAAGATTAGATATACTGCCAGAACCTATTGGGCTTTATTCTGCAAACATAACCGCCTGGATGTACTTGCTATCCTGCTTATTACATGGATACTTGCCACAAAACGAATCCATTAGACAGAAAACATGGTTCTTAGCCATAATAGTTTATCATATTTAATTAAAATCAGAAATGAAAACAGCTGAAAATACACTAAACTATGTATTATTCAGTCACAAAATGCTTTGGAATATCATGACTGCCTAATAACAGCCAAGTATTCCAGACATCTGTGTAATAAATAAATAAATAAATAAATAAATAAATAAATAAAGGTCACTGGTTCGAGCCTCGCCTGGGTCAGTTGGCGTTTCTGTGTGGAGTTTGCATGTTCTCCCCGTGTTGGCGTGGGTTTCCTCCGGGTGCTCCGGTTTCCCCCACAAGTCCAAAGACATGCAATACAGGTGAATTGTGTAAGCTAAATTGTCCGTAGTCTATGTGTGTGAAAGAGAGTGTGTGGATGTTTCCCAGTGATGGGTTACAGCTGGAAGGGCATCGGCTGTGTAAAACATATGCTGGATAAGTTGGCGGTTCATTCTGCTGTGGCGACCCCAGATTAATAAAGGGACTAAGCCGAAATGAAAATGAATGAATGAAAGACTAAATAAATAAATAAATAAATAAATATGATCTATATATTTTTTTTCTTCTAATGGAACATTTCTTTTTACTCAAATTTTCTAATCTCCCCCTTTGGAAGAAAACACCTACTTTACAACTAAAGCAATCCATATGATTTATGTACTGTGGGATGAACATTTGGCTGAGCGCCACAGAGATGATTGTGACAGCTGTGTGCAGGATGGCTCTCTGTGCCGAACACCGTCACCCTGCATTGCCTATGACTGGGTCGGTCACCAGCTAGAGATAAGAATATTGCAACGAATAGATCAGTAGTCATATTCAACATGGTGGTACAAATAAAGGTGCAGGGCAGTGGTCCTACAAAAAAAGGCTATTAAAATCAAACAATGCTATGCTTCCTATATCTATTTTTATATCAGGAGCAGGGTTGTGAACAACTAATACAGGAAGTTAGATGTGTGATTTAAATGGGTAAAAGTTAATCTGCCTTAAAGGAACACTCCACTTTTCTTTTTCTTAATGGACATAGGATAATTTTATAAATGACCTACAGTTAAACAGTTGACTTTATAATTTTTTTAATCCATTCAGGCGATATAACTATTGTACTAGTTGTACAACTATTAATGGTAACTACTGTAGGTTGCAGCACTGTTTAATATCATTGTGCTTTTGTAGCCATGGGAAGACAGCAAAAGTCTCTTGATTATTAACCTGTAATGAGAGTATTGTTCCTAACCACATCAGCCGAGAAAATAGCAAAATTTCATTTTTCTTTGTTTTTAGTGCACAATGTAACTACAGAAGGTCAGTCATTAACACTATAACTGCCAAGGGTTGGTGAATAGCTAACACTGCCAGTGCAGGTAAATTTTACCCATGCGCAAATTCTGTTTAACAACAACATTGTTCATGTCCACACTTTCATGTCTACATTTATGGAAGTATAATTTCCAGTCATAAACTATATTTTGTCTTTTTTTTTTGTTTATAAAATAATGGTTTAACATAATTATGGTTTAACATAATAATAACATAATGGTTTCTCATTCATAAAGTGAAAGTCATTGTAGAGCAAGTTCAAACATGAGAAGCGCATAAATAAAGCCATTTTATAATGAGTAAATTAGACCCCTGCTGTCGCTTATAGGTATAAACGGCACATTTTTTTATCTGAACAATTTTTAACATCTGAGTAAATAATACTGTAAACAAGTAAATAATTTTAGTAATTTTAGTAAAAGTCAATAACTGGGAAGCTTGAATGTTTTATTTAAGTTCTGCTATATACATTTGAAAAACAGTGATGTGGTTCCTCCTGGCCAGACGCTGTATTCTACTACATTGGAAGTCATCTGCTCCACCTACTCACTCCATGTGGATTAATGATGTTTTTCATTTCATAAAACTGGAACAAATTAGACATTGTCTGAAGGGTTCTTCCAAAAACTTTTATAAAATTTGGGGTTCTCTCCTTGAATATATGGAAATGTATACTCCCTGCATACTGGATGATAGTTAATTTTTACATTCTTCACTGCTGTGTGATATCTCATGTAACACCATGACCAGGCTTTTAGTTTGGTGTATAAACAATTGTTTTGGTTGGTACAAGATTATTAGCATTATTATTATTATTTTATTATTTTATCGTTATTATTATTATTATAATTATTTGTTGTTGTTGTTGTTGTTTTTTGTTGGTATTTTTGTTTTATTTTTATTTCTATTTTTCTTTTAAATATATACATATATCTGGGGGTCATTAATTGTCACAATCATTTAGATCCTTGTTTACTTTCTAGTGTTAAATAGGAAAATTATCTAAACTCCTTGGTCATTTTAAAGCAAGATGCTGATGGTCTAATCTAATTCAATGAATTATGCTAAGCTAAGCTAAATGTGCTCCCGCCAGTACCAGAGATCGTCTGAATAGATTCAAAAATGGTCAAACACAACTGTATAACTGTGTAAGTGACTTATGAATGAGAGAGTGAGCCTATTTGCAAATAAAGTGGAGTATTCCTTTAATGGCATTTCCAACCTTTTTATGATCAAGGCAATGTGACTAACACAAAACATAAAACAGAAAATGTTATCAATGTTTCTTCTCTACTGTGCGTAAAGCAAAATTAAATAGCTTCATGAATAAGAAAGAAAAGATGGATGGGACTTGATTATGTCCAGCTTGAACCAATTGAATTGTTTTCATTTGATGTTGTTGTGATCTGATTTGAGTGACAGGTTGTTATTTCCTCGCCCCAATAAAAAAAAAACACCTAAAAACTATTTTAAGAGGAGGGGAACATATTTTGACAAAAAATAATAATAATAATAAATTAATAAACAAACAAACAAACAAACAAACAAACAAATACGTATGTATGTATGTATGTATGTATGTATGTATGTATGTATATGAAGGCATATGAATTTTAACAAGACAATGTGGTGCACAGATAAATCATTTATAATAAATGCATCAGTGTTCTATAGAAAGAAGAATGGTAAGGTGACTTTTATTTTGCAGACTCAGAATCTGAAATATAATAGTTGTATTTTAAAATAAAATAAATAAAATAAAAATGAGAGCATGCACATCTTGATGAGAATTTCATCTATCCACTGAAAGCTTATCCAAGTTGTCTTTCTGTTCCTCATATATAATTGTTTTCTTGCGTTCCTGCCGAGTTGTAAAAACTGGAACTAAACCCCATCAAGCTCTAAATGAGGAACTGGCATTAAGAGGAATAATTTGAGCTCACGCTGTGCACACTCTGATCTTCACAGCGCGTGAGTGTGCGTTTGGCTGTTCGACAGGGAGGGAGGGAAAGATCAACCGTGTAGATCTCTAAGTCTTTGCAATAAATGGAAGAGAAGTCATAGGAAAAGTAGAAATCTACAGCAGTATATGGAAGGGATCGGGCATTATTTTGGATTATTTCTAAACACTTCTAGATTACAAAAAAAGGCCAGCAAACGGTCCCCGTCTACCCAAACTCCCTCAAACACATACATCTCTTCTCTGCTGCACTAAAAGCACAGATTATCTTTGTGACATTTGTGTAGTGTTTCCTTAAATATGCCACAAATCCAGCTTAGCACGCTGAAAATTATCAGACATACACTCAGCCTCCAACAGTACAGCCTCCAGAGACAGAAAGAGAGAAACAGCAGACAGCTTGCCAGAGGTCTTGAGAGTCATTGTGCTTTTTTTAAATATGGTCTTGAGTGACAGTAGCCTGACATTGTACAGAGATGATCTCCACGCTTACAATTCTGGTACATTTCTATACTACCACTGCAATATATGGATCCATTACATCCAGAATCGCTTTAGCTCTTTCTTTGGTCTCCCTCTACACTTTGCCGTCCCTCACCATCTCTGTTTTATCTTTAATATGAGAAAGAAACAGCGCCTCTTAAACCCAAGGATGTTACCCCAAGTGCGGAGAACCTAGAAGTTATGGATCCTGGGAAATCAAGGGGGAAAATAACTCTAAAAATACAAAAAAAACAAAAAAAACAACTGGCAAGGCGCAAAGGTTTGTTTGGGTTTCACAGCAGTGTATTTTTCTCTCTCACTAACTCAAAGGCAGCGTATCCTTTGGGGCAAAGTGAAGAGAGATTGTAGACCGGCCTTGATACCTGTGCAGCCCTGCAGTCAGCCCATATAACTGCCAGGAAGATACACGGCTCACGGCCCCAGGAAGAGCGGCCCCTAATTCCCCCATTAGTCTCAATAAGGGACTTGCTGTTAGCGTAAAGGAGTTATGATGACATTATTGGGGACTGTGATGGTGGGGATCTAATGAGGCACCAGGGGGCTTCAGGTGTGCGGATGGTGGAACAAGATCAAGCCTCTAGACGTGACCGACGGGCCGGTGAGATGGACAAGCGCTGACCTGAGTTCCCCTGATGAAGGGCTGTACTCTTTTATTACTGTACTGCACAAGCTGTTGTGTTGCCCTTGTTTGTTCAGGTGGAATTTTTGATGCTGTCTCAGTGGGAAGAAAGAAAGATGAGGTAGGCAGCTTTGGTGAGCAACAGAGAAGCTGGAAAAACGTTGCTCTGTGCTTTATCTTTGTACCACTGTGATAAACATGATTAAAAGTAAGGATGTGCATGAATGGTCGAATACTCGATCTTCAAAAAATATTGAGATAATAAAAACACTATTAGAAAACTGCTGCGTTCCTGAGATCTCAAAGAGACAGGCTTTAAGTTTTATGGAGGGAGACTTGTTTAGGGAAGTCCTAAGAGATGCATTACATCACAAATTATAACAATGAGGATAGTGATAACATTTTAAATCATTTTGTAAACCTCAGTATGTAACTGTGTTTACATGCACTTGAATAATTCTGTTATAGCAGGAGTTTGCCAATACTCCTAATAAATGTTACCTAGTGTAACAAGTATACCCAATGGGCGCAATTGGCATACAAATGATAGTATATGTAAGCTAAAGGTGAATTTGTACTTGAATGAAAGAAGCTCTATGTTTTTCTATCAATTTTTCCTCTCCGTTCAGAGAAGTATCACAGTTGCATGATGCCTATCTGTTGCCATTTGATATTAATTGATATTAAACTGTCATCTGTGGCGTTGCCATTGCATGTTGCATTTGGTATATCAAAATGTCATATAGCATATCACACTATCAAGTTTTTCTTTTTTGCATTTTGGGATGAGTAAAATGTAAGGTTCAACAATCAGATGCATTTAGACCTGTACAGCTTTGTCTTGAATGTGTACCAATTCACCTTCTCAAGTAGTTTGTGCAATTGTATCTATAAAATTTATATATTTGACTTTTATTCATTTTTCTTCGGCTTAGTCCCTGATTATCAGGGGTCGCCACAGTGGAATGAACCGCCAACGATTCTGGCATATGTTTTACACAGTGGATGCCCTTCCAGCCACAACTCACTACTGGGAAACACCCATACACTCTCGCATTCACACACAAACTCACACACTACGGACAATTTAGTTTTTTCAATTCACCTATAGTGCATGTCTTTGGACTGTGGGGAAATCCGGCATCACCCGGAGGAAACCCACGCAAACACGGGGAGAACATACAAACTCCATACAGAAATACCAACTGGCTGGATAGTTATAGAACACATGAAGTGACCAGATGTAAACTTAATATTTGAGTGAAATTTATCATTTAATTAAACTGATTATATTTAAAATACCATCAATACATTGCATTCAAATACTATAGTTTAATCAGCTGTTCAATCAGCTATAACTGATTGTTTTGAACTGATCATCAAATATGCGTACGGCTGGTCTGGAGTGTTCCAGATAATTGTAGATAAGAAAACATTCATTCATTCATTTTCATTTCATCTTAGTCCCTTTATTAATCTGGGGTCGCCACAGCGGAATGAACCGCCAACTTATCCAGCATATGTTTTACGCAGCAGATGCCCTTCCAGCTGCAACCCATCACTGGGAAACTTCCATACACACCCATTCACACTCATACACTACGGACAATTTAGCTTACCCAATTCACCTGTAGAGCGTGTCTTTGGACCTGTGGGGGAAACCGGAGCACCCGGAGGAAACCCACGCCAACACGGGGAGAACATGCAAACTCCACACAGAAACGCCAACTGACCCAGCCGAGGCTCAAACCAGCGACCTTCTTGCTGTGAGGTGAACGTGCTATCCACTGCGTCACCGTGAGGCCCAAGAAAACATTAGTAAATTTTTAAATATTGATGAACATATGCATATGTGGGGTTAAAGAACAGATTTATTTGTGAAAATGATTGATGAATAAGGCCCAAAGCTTTCAGTTTGAAACAAACTTCTGTTGTCTAAACTCAAAAACTAATTTAGGGACATTCTAGTAGAGTTTGTGGCTATTACCTCAGTAACACGTCATTATCAAGGGCGCATTAATGCATTGGCTACAGGGGCTGCAGTCTAGTGGCCTATCCTATGGAGGGTCTACTGATGGCACAAAAAAATAAAAATAAAATAAAAATAAATAAATAAAAAAAAATAATAATAATACATTTATTCATTCATTTTCCTTCGGCTTAGTCCCTTATTTATTAGGGGTCACCACAGCGGAATAAACCACCAACTATTTCGGTAACATACACTCGCATTCACACACACACTCATACTCATACACTATCGCCCAATTCACCTATAGCGCATGTCTTTCGACTGTGGGGAAACCAGAGCACCTGGAGGAAATCCACACCAACACGAGGAGAACATGCAAACTTGACACAGAAATGCCTATACTGGCTCAGCCGGGACTCGAACCAGCAACCTTCTTGCTGTGAGGCCACAGTGCCACCCCTAATAATAATACAATAAATAAAAATAAGTATTATTTAAATTTGTAAAATATATATTTCAATCCTCTCACACTTTCTGCAGGACATTTCCCCAGCCATAGTACCGGCCCTAACACACATCAACACTTCACTCCACACTGGCACATTCCCACATTTAAGCAGACCCGGGTTACCCAGCTGCTCAAAAAACCATCACTTGACACTTCAGCTTCATGTTCATCTTCAGTCAACTTCAGTGTATATTTGCATTCTGTATAATACTTGGGACAGTCTGTTATTTCAGTTTGCTATGTATAAATGCTTTTAGTTGTGTATGTTTTGTATATTTAAATGTGTTTATTTTAAACTAAAAACACACTTGTAAATATTAATAAATTTAATAAAAAATGAAGGAAGTTCTAATTAAACATAATTTAAATATATGAATATTCAAACAGTATTGTTTTATTATTTTGTATTGTTAATTGTTATTATTTTTTTAAGAGTTTACATAATACGGAATAATACTAAAAATGTCCATGCCTACGTAAAACTTAAAAGGTTTAAAAACAACAACTTTGAATTTCTAACATAATTTTAAGACCATCATAATGAAACTTAAATTGAAATCTACAAAAGTGAGATCTTCATGTAATCAAAGAAACTTGATCACACACCTTCATTGTTTTTTCCAAGAGTTACTCTACTGCTCAGGAGGCAGGTGGGCACCTGGGGAAATACGCCTGGATGGCTCACACCTGCAGAGTTGGATGAAAGCGCAGAGATTACTGCGCTCCAGGGGATGCTGGCCACATGCACAACTGCTGGCCACACTTCCCATGCCTGCTGTATTTAATAAGGCAATGCAGGAGAGAGAATGAGAAATGGAGAGATGCGTACACCCTGAGGAAAAGCAAATGGCTTGGCTGAAAACTCAATGTAAAATGAGACTAAACAAGAAATGAGAGAAAAGCTAGAAGAAAACCCCAAAATGTGTCATATGATTTAGGACTGCATCTGTTCACATGAAGGATGATAACTTCAAAGGAGCTTAATGTACAATTAAAATATTTCTGCTATTAGCGACACCGGTGGCCATTAAGTGAACTGCAGCAGCATACTGCTCTTATGATGATTTTTTTACACTATAATTCATTCATTCATTCATTTTCTTTTCGGCTTAGTCCCTTTATTAGTCTGGGGTCGCCACAGCGGAATGAACCGCCAACTTATCCAGCATATGTTCTACGCAGCGGATGCTCTTCCAGCTGCAACCCATCACTGGGAAACATCCATACACACTTATTCACACTTATACACTATAGACAATTTAGCTTACCCAATTCACCTGTAGCGCATGTCTTTGGAATTGTGGGGGAAACCGGAGCACCCGGAGGAAACCCACGCAAACACGGGGAGAACATGCGAACTCCACACAGAAATGCTCGAACCATTGACCTTCTTGCTGTGAGGCGATTGTGCTACCCACTGCGCCACCATGCTGCCCTACACTATAATTGAAAAGCAAAAAATGACTATGCAACAATATGCTGATAACAAACATCCAGAAAGCACCCATGCTGCTGAGAATATCGTTTTAATGTATATGTAAAAATGTGTTGTATACCTAACCTCTTAATAACAAATTAAAACCAGAACAAAAATGACAGAGGTGAGAGAACATCAGTAAATGTAAATGTAAACACATGTAAATGTGTTTGAGTAAGGTTTTGAATTCATTGCAATAATTTTGAAGGATGTGTTCACTAAAAATGACAGCTATGACTGTTTGCTTATAAAGTTTGAGTCTCTAAAGTCTAAACTATACAGATCTGTCTGTTTAAGGCATTATCTTAAACTCTGTATAAGGCTCTGTTTCACATTTCATCAAATGGAAGAGAGGCTCTTGGGAATGTGTATAAACATTGTATATTTTGGCTTTTGCTGGAAAAACTACTTTCGAAGTCCTTCAAATAAAAATCAGTCAACAGGATTTTATAGACAACCTAGATGGTTGTGAAGGTTTAGTTTCATTGTTTCAACCTTACGGTAATGGAAATGTGATCAATACATTAATATGAATAACCCAACCAAACGGCACCTTCTGGAACTTCTACACAAAGTCGCTTTAAGATGTCTTTATGATTAAAAAAACCTAATAGCTTTAACAACTTTCAATATCAATTAACAATATCTTTAACAATATCAGTTATATTGCTGGAATTATTTTCTGATTTTGCAGGTGATAACCAAAACAACAAAGAAATGGTCCACATAAATATAATAGCATATACTATAAACTGCAGTAAGCTTATAAACTGAACAGTATCTTCCTTTATTGCGGATGCTAACATAGCTATAGTTAAACTTTGTTGTGAGAAATTGCCTTAATAGAGAGCCAAAAAATCTGTTTTCAGAAGTTAATGTTTGCCAGTGTACAGCAATCTCCATTTACAAAATGTGATAATGCTATGTGTATTTTAGAGTTAAGATATTTAGATTCATTATAACATCTTGTGTACTTCATAATGGCAAACACAACACAGCTTGACATCAATTAAATCAAAAAAGAAAGAAAGAAGAAAAAAAAAGCCTCAAGTCACTTTCAGTTCTGAAATTGAGCACAATGACTTGTAGGTAAATTCTCCTAATCACTTAAAGTCAGTCAGTCATTAATATGCAGTTTGCACTGCCTTCCAGACTAAACATATACAATCTTAGTGATTCGAAATTCGGATTAGAATGGACAAAAATCATGCAAATTCCCACTGCAGTGGAATATCTGGCAAATGGGACCCTGGGACTGCAATACGGTTGAGAATCAGACTCGGACCCAGCAGCATAAGACACCATTTTCATTAAGAACAGCGGGAATACAAATGAACCCCAGGAAGCTCGCCACTGTACCTCATGTTCTCTGCTGTAATCTGAGTGTAAGCGCTAAATTGCATTGGTTCTCTCATCAAGCATGTAATTGTGTTTCTTGACATGCCACTGAAAGCACTGCAATGGGGCCCATCCTCAAGGACAGTGTTATGTTTTATTCATTTCTCATTTCGTGTAGAGTTCGCTCTCTCCCTGTCTCTGTCTGTCTGGCTCACTCCGCCTCTCCGTGAATTTTTCTCCATCTCAATCAGCCTGTGTAATTTTGCAGGTAATTCCTAACTCCACTATCCATTGCCTAAAACACACACATACAAGCAGCACAAGTATGTGCTAGTTTGATTAAATGTATTTGAGAAGGTCCAGAAGACACTGAAAACCTTCCATGTGTGTAATTGCATGTAATGAGGCAATCACAGCACTTTTCTTCGCTGGAGCTCTGGTCAGGCAGCGAGTGGCCAGCTACCTGTTTTCATCGGAGCGTGACAGCTCTCTTTAGCTCGCTTGTACTTGAGCGATGCTCACACTTTCACGCATTTCACACATCCATGGACTTAATCTGGGTGTCATCCCTCGCAGTTTGTGTGTGGTATGAGTGTGCCACACTAAACAGCCGCTCTGTTATATTTTGAAACTGTATTTGTAAGACACAGGAAGCGCTGTTTCCTCATTCCCTGATGCTGTTGATTAGGTGTAGCTGAATATTGTTAATTTATGCACATTTACATATGTGTTGCCAGTAAGGTTTGGCATTTGTGTGTCTTTAGAAGTGCAGTTGTTGTTGAAGTGACTCTCAGTTATCTACCATTATGGGTACAGTATATTTATCCATTATTTAAAAGACATATTGATGAAAACAAGATAAAAAACATGCTTGACGTGTAACATGCAACAACCTCTGAGGCTATGACAAAGCAAGATCTAAGTAGATGGTGCGTGAATATATACATATATGGGCAGCACGGTGGCGCAGTGGATAGCGCTCTCGCCTCACAGCAAGAAGGTCGCTGGTTCGAGCCTCGGCTGGGTCAGTTGACATTTCTGTGTGGAGTTTATATGTTCTCCCCGTGTTTGCGTGGGTTTCCTCCGGGTGCTCCGGTTTCCCCCACAAGTCCAAAGACATGCGGTATAGGTGAATTGGGTAAGCTAAATTGTCCATAGTGTATGAGTGTGAATAGGTGTGTATGGGTGTTCCCCAGTGATGGGTTGCAGCTTGAAGGGCATCCGCTGCATAAAACATATGCTGGATAAGTTGGCGGTTCATTTCGCTGTGGCGACCCCAGATTAATAAAGGGACTAAGCCAAAATGAAAATGAATGAATGAATATATATATTCATATATATTAATTTTCCTTCAACTTAGTCCCTTATTTAGCAGGGGCTGCCATAGCGGAATGAACCGCCAACTATTCTGGCATATGTTTTACAGAGTGGATGCCCTTCCAGCCACAACCCAGTAATTGGGAAACACCCATACACACTCATTCACACACACTCATACATTACGGCCAATTTAGTTCATCCAATTTACCTATACCGCATGTCTTTGAATTGTGGGGGGAAACCGAAGCACCCAAAGGTGAACACGGGGAGAACATGCAAACTCCACACGGAAATGCCAACTGGCCCGGCTGGGACTCGAACCAGCAACCTTGTTGTGAGGCGACAGTGCTAACCACTGAGCCACCATGCCACCATATATTTTTTTAATAGATGTTTTTAGAATATGGTCATTGTGCAAATGTACCCTCAACAAAAAATCTAATAAAGCTGGAATGTTACATAACTTTAGCTATAATTGTCTCTGTCTGAAATGTGTCTGCTTATGAATGCAAGATGAGAGCGATGTGACTCAGAGGTCCTCCAACAAAATCCTTGCAAGGCCTTTAAAGCAAATAATCTTGCGTGGACATTTTGACAAAGCCCTATAAAACTAAGCAAACATTTACTCGTGCTCATCATTCTAAACCTGTTCCACCCACTTTCACAGTTTGTGTGTCTCTTCAGCACACGCACACACCACACACCTACAAAACCATTGCCATATGCTCACCTGATGGCAAGTTAACAACTAATCCTCACAGGATCTCCACAACAAACATGGTGACAGGGACTCAAATTAAACCACATCCACTGAATAATAAACACTCTGACCTTTAAACCCAAAGCCATTCATAAAAAATAAAAAATAAACAATCCTGAATAAAACACAAATTAATAAAGCCAAAATGTGCAAACTTTGCTAACGGACATTTGCCACTGATCATGAAGCAAAGATCAGATGTAAACGGGGTGATTGGCATTTGGAGAAAGTTTTTTATGATCCCTGGCACTTTTTAAAACTTGCTATAAATCACTTAAAGAAAGCTGAAGTTGGCTGTGCATTTCATTGAACTTGAACATTATATTCAAATGATCAATTCCCAAACTGATGTGACATTGACACCTAACAGAGCTACAGCAGATCACTGTTTAAAATGACTCAAATGAATTCCATTCATCCATCCGTTTCTAATTATCAAGCTGTCACTTTTCAGTCTGTCACTTTCCTGAAATAAAACATTTATAATTACCACCAAGCTGACACTAAAAGTCAAGAAAAAGGCCAAATTTTAAACGCATTAAATTATAGAGAAAAAAATCAAGGGCATTTAAAGCCGTGCTACTACGGTTTTTGCTAAATGTAATACAAATTCCAGGTGTCTCTTAATTGTTAATGTTCAGCTCAAAATACCTCACTGATCATTTATTAATCCATTTACAGCCAGAATTAAAAACACACCATTTTTGTGTTAATCCCTTGCATTTAATCTCGTCAACATGATTACAACACACTACTAACCAGTGCTGGGAATAACGACACTATAAATAATGCAGTTACTTTTTCAGTAACGAGTAATCAAACGAAAATTACTGTTTCCCCGGTTACAATGCGGTTACCGTAACTGACAATAAAATGTGCATTACTATAATTGAAGCGTTTTTTTTTATGTGACCATCATCTCTCAGCCATACGACCTCTCTTTCTGGGGTGTGTGGGTGTGTGTGTGTGTGTGTGTGTTCGGGGTTGGGGTGGAACACATAACCAACCAGTGATGATGATTGTTGTGTCTGTGGTGCAACGTGATGATTGGCTTAGATTGAGTACATTTCCATCGTTTACCAATCAGAGCCAGAGAGTGGGTGTTCACACACGCACAGTCAGTGGCACACACCAACGACCGAGAGTCAGAACGATGGCAAATCCATCAAGTTCAAAGGTTCAAAGGAAATATAATACTTTTCCCTCATTGAGGTGAAAGGCAAGAATGTGTATGTATCATGCAACTTATGCCCAGGAAAAAATAGTCAATCTGCGTCAGTGACAAGTAATTCTAATCTAATGAAGCACCTCACATTGTTACATGCCACCACAAAATTAGTGGCTATGTAGATGATAACGTGAGCTCTGCTACCAAAGGAGGAGAGGAAGCCACAACGTCAAAGCAAATAAAACTGAATTTTTCTCCACCTAAAACACTTATTATTCAGACAGAATTAAGCAAACTATTTGTGAGAAGTAACTAGTAACTATAACTAATTCCTTTTTTTTTAAGGAATGTGCCGAACACTGCTACTAACACAACTGAACCAGGCCTTGTCTTGTGGAAGAATTATTTAAGTTTGGGCTACCGTGACATGCACATTCCCAGAAGAAAACAGTCCTTACAGATAGCAATTCCCTTAAGAGTGGAATTTTGTGCCACAAACAGCAATATTACACAATTAAAAAAAATAATAATAAAGTGTAAAAAACATACTAAGACCTCTTTGAGAACTAAGAATAAGTTTCTCCAGCAATTGCATCATTTATTTGCACAAACTGTTGCTCCGTTTCAATTTACTAACACATTAAAGCAGGCATCTGTTTCAGCTCTTAGTTCTGTTGAAAGCTGCACCAGCTCACTAACATATGACAAGTTACAAAGCACATCCTCTATTCAGGATAGCCATCTGATGATAACTGCTGCTCTGATCAATAGAAACTGAAAAAACACATCAAAAACAAAATTGCCCACTATCTTACAACACAAAAGCTGCACATCTAGCATCTAAAATGCATTTATGTGCACGTTTATGAGAGTTTTTGTGAGGTCAAAGTCCTGAACTGAAACCGGAGAAGTATGAGTGTGTCAACGTAATAACACACTGCAGCAATGTGTATTTCCCGCAGGGCAGTTATAATAGTTATGCACACATCCTTGCAGCCATGCATTAGGTGCATTTCCATCATGCCACCAAAACTAACGGAAAAATACTGTCGCTTTATTGTCTGTCTACCTCGCCTACACCTTTGTGATTGGTGTCGGCATCATGTTTTTCTCAATTCAGAGTGTGACGGGGGGTTGGCCCACCTGACGAGAAGCAATCACACACTCAGTAAAATCATCCACACTTGGACATCCATGGACCCCCGGCACGACCCACCTACACCTTTGGCTGCTGTATAGCCTCCTGACGGGGATTGATTTGAGTCTCTCCCCCGCTGCTCCTACTACTGATGGGAATGAACACAACCAGAAGGAGACTCAATCAATGCAGGACATTCGCCGTTAAACATCTTGGACGTACGCACTTGTCTGTGTGTGAGAGTTTGAGGCCTGGGAGAGCTCAGGATCCAGGTGCGTTTCATTCAGCGCTGTGACCTTACAATTTAGAAGCAGAAAATCTAGTCAGTGTTCAATCTGGCACTACAAAAGCTCCTTGAATGGTAGATTTCAATAACATCTTTCAGCAAAACTTTGCAATTTCTTGCAGAGCTGCATGTTGGCTAAACTTGAGTGGTGTAGTGGCTGAAGCTCAAGGCTGGCAATCTGAAATATGCTGGTTCCGATCCCTTTAAGTAGTGAGCCATGTACCATCAACAGCATGCCACAGAGAGAGAGAGAGAGAGAGAGTAAACAGCAGGTTTCTCCACAGGGATTGCGCTGGTAATAAGTGGATTGTAAGTCATTTTGGGAAAAGTGTTTGTTAATGGACTATTTTCTTTCTACAGTCCAGGCTGTTTCCTATTAGACCAATGCATTTACAAGTTCCTTAATCAAGTAAATTAGAGCAGCCCAAATTAGATCTCTTTATTATCCGTTGTAGAGGTTTGCCTTTATTTAGCTGTTATACAGACATTCAGTGCTGAAATTGTTGTCAGTCGTTCTGTTCTTTCATGAATGATTTACATAGTTTATTTATTTATTTATTTATTTATTTATTTATTTATTTATTTATTTATATTTTACATGTCAAAATTTAAAAACAGCAAAATGATTGTCTCTGTTGTTTTAGTGTTAATACATAACTTTTTTTAGTATCAGTTCAGGCTTTGTTTAAAATAAAAAATAATACAATTTATTCAAATAAAATTAAAATAATAAAAAAATTATAAATTAAAATAAAATAAAATAAAATAAAATAAAATAAAATAAAACAAAATAAAATAAAATAAAATAAAATAAAATAAAATAAAATAAAATAAAATAAAATATGCAATCTCTCTCTATCTCTCACTTTTTAGGGGAAAATTCTATGAAAATCTGCAAGAATTGATCAGGTCATAAGAAAAATCATTTTAAGTGGTTAGCAGAAAGAGAGAAGGAACTGATCAAATGCAAAATAGAACCTAGGGGGAACAGGCGAGAATGAATGAAACAGAATGAAAGCCAAACAGTCACGCACAGACCTCTAATCCATTGTATCTTTTTGAAGTAAGAATGAATTAAGAAATCCCGTGACCTCACATGATCTCAATATGACCGCTCCATTAGATAAGAACGATACTTAAGCTGAATTAAACTGAATGATGTCACTGCAACAGCACTGAAGCGTTGCTTTACAGATGAATCAAATCCTACAACACTGACACTGGAATTGAACTGAATACATCTGGCTGAATAATGACTGAATCGAACTTGCCACAATTTGGTAAACCTCACATTATTATCTGAACTGAACCAGCACTGGACTTCAGACGTGAGCTAAATAATGACAGTATTATCTACTTTACAGCAATATAGTTACATTTCATCATAATTATCTCCACTGTTTGATCTCTATAAAGCAGCTTTGACAAAATCTACATTGTGAAAAACACTATAATAAAGACGACTTGACTTGGAACGAGACTCTCGTTCTTTCCTAAATCTAATCAAAACATGTAATCTCTGTCAAAATAAGTCAAATACTCCTTGTCAGATCACTCCTAAAACCAAACATAATTGAGCTATGCTATACATATTGCTTATGCACGCCTCCCAATACCATTGTTTATGATAAATAATTGATTACATAACTGAAACAAAAGACTTTTAGATTAGTTCTACACATTTTAAAAAAGAAAAAACCTTTGAACAATGAAATATGAGGATCCCACTAGCCTCCGATGCCAGAATATGAAAATAAATAGATGAAAGTCTTGGAAACTGTTGTAATCTAATTTTTTAAATAGACATGCGAATGCTTTATCCTTATATCAGACCTCATTTTAAGCTATGAAAATCCCTTACATAAAAATAGAATTTGTACATTTACAACTATAATGATGTAAAGCAACCCTGCTTTTGAAAAGCCTCTTTCCTGCACAGTTTAGCTGCATTACTACTGCCTGGAGGTTTGGAGTGCTTCTGAAGACCTTGTTTAGCTGATTCAAGCGTGTTTAATTAGGGTTAGAGCTGAACACTGCTGGAAGTAGGCCCTCCAGGAGAACACACACCTCTCGTTTAGACAGAGAGTAAAATAAATTTTAATCATTTAAATATTTACTTAGTTATTTACTTTTTACTTACTTATTTATTTAAATTTAAAATTTAGATAAAATCACTGCTGTTCTGACATTTATATCATGATAACAAATACTTAACAGTACCTGCAAAGAACTTGGGATGAAACATAAGGTGTGAGATATATGCAGAAGACAGAGAAGGTCAATTTGGATCAAGCTAAATATGACTAAACAGATGACATAATCACATAATATAATATAATATAATATAATATAATATAATATAATATAATATAATATAATATAATATAATATAATATA
>CAIGQW010034093.1:116443-127690 GCA_903798125.1 Danio choprae
CACTCACTCACTCACTCACTCACTCACTCACTCACTCACTCACTCACTCACTATCCTTCGGTTTAGTCCCTGATTTATCAGGGGTCGCTACTGCGGAATGAACCATCATAATTAATGCATAAAGTACATTTGTTTGACTTTAATGATGCAGCAGTTTCACTTTTAATTGAATTTGAAAAACAAAAAAGAAAGTGTCTCAAATTGATCACAAATTGGTTATATCGTATGCATTTCGTGTATGTATTTCATTGCAAATGAATTATTGCCAAATAAATAAATAAGAAATCATCTACCACCAAACTGGTTGTCAGAAGTGTGTGTTTCCCTATCTCTTTCTTCTCCCGTGGGTTTAATCAGTGAATAAACTCCAGTCACAGTCGCCAGTAATACTTTTCAAGTGCAGTGCCTGTAAGCAGACCCAGCAAAGCCTGACAGACTGAAAATGGACTCCATCACAGATCCCTGACAGACAATGGCAACCCACAATGTACCCCACTCAAACAACATTTTACAGTAACCATGCCCTGGGGCTGGAACTGTACTGAAGACAGAGAAAAGGAAAGCGTGTGTGTGTGTGTGTGCGTGTGTGTGTGTGTGTCTGTGTATGTTGTGTGTGTGTGTATGTGTGTGTGATAGGATGTCTGCAGAGGCAATAGTAAATGTGATTTCAGCCCACACTCAGCCAACCAGAGCTGTTGCCTGATACTGAGTGTAATTGAATAAGGCAAAACCAATAAAAAGAAAAAAGAGAGAGAGAGAGAGAGAGAGTAAGTGAGAGACTTAGAAGGAATAAAAGATGAAGAGAATGAAGGAAAGGCAGGAAGACATAACAGGACTTAGAATACAACAGTGCCATGTCTGTATTGTCAAACAGTATACTGTCCATTAATATTGGCACTCTTGGATATGAGCAAAGAAGACAAAGGGCAAAGAAAATGTATATATTTTAACCTTGTGTTAACGTTTTCTGAAAATATTAACAACAAACGACAACAAAAACATAAAAATATATTTTTTAAATAATTAAATAATAATCTATTTAGCCAGGCAGAATTTGGCCAGGACCCCATTACAATTCTACTCTTTAAGAGAAGAACAATGACAATTATTGTGTGTGTTCAGCATTTTATGTGTACAGTATAAATTCATTTGACCCAAATACACATCAAATATATCCATTGATTTTTAAATATTTGTAGTAGCTGGCTAGGATCGTGAACTGTTTAACACTGTAACTAAGTTACCAGAATTGTATAACCACTAGAATGGCCTTAGCAGTAATTCTGACTGTTCATACAAGACTGTACCATATTGAACTTTTGTCACTTAATATATTTACATTTAAACCTTCTATTGAGAGTTTAAAATTAAGCTTTGAATGTCTGTCATCATACTTTATCAAGTTAACAACCTAAAAATGTGTTATTTTAGGTAATATAGCCTATAATTGTGCAACAGTTATCAGAAGTTGTCTACCTCACATTGTCCAGCAAGTGGGAGAGCAAAGTTTGTTTCACTGCAGCAAAAATGTTGTTTTGAAAGACATGTGTTCAGTAAAGTTATGTTTTTGTTAGCAGAAAGGCATGCATATTCAACGTCACAGGGAAAAGTAGCGGACACTGAAATATATGCAGTCAGTTGACCATCAGGGGCAATGATTAAGAAACTCCAATACAGAATATGTTATAGAATATGTTATGTTGTATAAGTTTATAAGTAGTGTCTTATAAAGTCAGAAAGTCTCCAAAACTACATTCTGAAGTCACCTACATCCATACCGGTCAACATTGGGATGTAAAAATATAGGACAACAATTAGCTTCAAATGATAGAATACATAGCAAACATTAGAAAACATTGACAATAAAATAAAAGGTAAAAATCACACATACATAAGTATTCACAGCCTTTGCTCAATACTTTGTTGATGCACCTTTGGCAGAAATTACAGCCTCAAGTCTTTCTGAATATGAGGCCACAAGCTTGGCACACCTGTCTTTGGGAATTTTTGCCCATTCATCTTTGCAGTACCTCTCAAGCTTTATCAGGTTGGATAGGAAGCGACGGTGTGCAGCCATTTTCAGATTTCTCCAGAGATGTTCAAAAGAATTTAGGTCTGGGCTCTGGCTGGGCCACTCAAGGACATTCACGAAGTTGTTGTGAAGCCACTCCATTGATATTTTGGCGGTGTGCTTTGGGTCATTGTCCTGCTGGAAGATAAACCGTCGCCCCAGTCTGAGGTCAAGAGCACTCTGAAGCAAGTTTTCATTCAGGATGTTTCTGTACATTGCTGCATTCATCTTTCCCTCTATCTTGACTAGTCTTCCAGTTCCTGTTGCTGAAAAACATCCCCACAGCATGATGCTGCCACCACCATGCTTCACTGTAAGGATTGTATTAGCCTGGTGATGAGTGGTGCCTGGTTTTCTCCAAACGTAACACCTGGCAATCACTCCAAAGAGTTTTGGTCTCATCAGACCAGAGAATTTAGTTTGTTATGGTCTGAGAGTCCTTCAGATGCCCTTTGGCAAATTGCAGGCAGGAAGTGGCTTCCGTCTGGCCACTCTACCATACAGGCCTGATAGGTGGATTACTGCACAGATGGTTGTCTTTCTGTAAGGTTCTGCTCTCTCCACTAAAGAACGCTGGAGCTCAGACAAAGTGACCATCGGGTTATTGATCACCTTCCTGACTAAGGCCCTTCTCCCCCGATCACTCAGCTTAGATGGCCGGCCAGCTCTAGGAAGAGTCCTGGTGGCTCCAAACATCTTCCACTTACGGATGATGGAGGCCACTGTGCTCATTGGAACTATCAGAGCAGCAGAATTTTTTCTGTACCCTTTCCAGCCTTGTGCCTTGAGCCAATCCTGTCTCTGAGGTCTACAGACAATTCCTTTGTCTTCATGCTAGGTTTGTGCTTTGACATGCACTGTCAACCCTGGGACCTTATATAGACAGGTGTATGCCTTTTCAAATCATGTCCAATCAACTGAATTTACCACATGTGAACTCCAGTTAAGCTGCTGAAACATCTCAAGAATGATCAGTGGAAACAGAATGTACCTGAGCTCAATTTAGAGCTGCACGGCAAAGGCTGTGAATACTTATGTACATGTGATTTTTCAGGTTTTTTATTTTTAATAAATTTGCAACAATTTAAAAAAGCATTTATTCACATTGTCATTATGGGGTATTGTGTGTAGAGTTTGGAGGAAATAAATGAATTTAATCTGTTTTGGAATAAGGCTGTAACATAAAAAAGTGTGGAAAAAGTGAAGAGCTATGAATACTTTCCGGATGCACTGTATAGGCTAATGAAAGCATTCAATTACTTTAGTAACTGTTTATGCTCATTTAAGAGAAAATTAGCTGTGTTTAAAATCAAGCTGATCTGGGAACAGTTTATCATACGGAACGTATTATATTATGTGCATATTATATCACATTTGTGATCGGCTCTGTGTTGATGGTACTTTCACTTTTCATAGAAAGATTAAAAATATGGAAGAAATATGGGAAAATACTTAAACGGGATGATAGCGGGATACAATGGTAAAATACGGGATAATCCCAGCAACATAAAAGGTGTCAATAATTTCAGAGGGTATCAAATACTATCTGATCCTACACCTGCACCCATTGTTGATCACATTTAAAAACTCCAGCTTCCACCTGTTCAGCTATACATACTGCACTTAGAAAACTCGCACCTCGCACTGCTGAGAAAAGGGGAAAAAAAGAGGAAGTGTGTGTCTAGTGGTGAGGACTGTATTCCCCATGACTCACACAGTTAGCTGATTCCTTCGAACCCAATTAGCAGGGCCTCAGCTGCCCAGTGTCCCTCGATAAGCATCACACCTCACTGTCACACATCCACTCACACACACACACTCCTTTACTTTCTCCTCGCTTTCACCTCACTTATTGTATGATCCTCTCACGATGTGCTTGCTCGGTCCTGTTTGTGTCATGGCCAAAAATAAATGAACTAATAAATCGTCTTGTTCTCCGTTCAGCTGAAAATGAAATGCAGGAAGATATTTATATTTATTTTTAGATGTGCATGTCTAATAAGGCTTATTAATCAATCACACAATAAAATATCTATCTATCTATCTATCTCTCTGCCTGTGTGTCTGTCTATCTATTTATTCAAAAAATTGAGGGTATATTTCAGGTATTTTCAGCCTGATCTCATGTTTTTAAAAGGAGGCGTGGCACCAAACCCCACCCCTAAACACAACCATCATTGAGGCATAAGCAAATCATACTAAAATGTATAAATGAGATCATACAAATTCATAAGAATAAACCATTAAATCCAAACGTTACAAATTGGTGAGAACTACCGTTGGCATTTTCTATTACTTTTTTTAAAATTGAAATTACATATCAAAAATGTATAATTGATGAATTAAACATCTGAATCCATTATTAGTGTACAAATAATGCAAAATGCTTAAATGTGACAGGGAACATTTGATTCTGTTACTAATTGTTGTTTAAATTATTGTTATACTTTTTTAAACCACTAACCGAGTTGATAGTAACAGAGTTGATTTCACCATTTTGTGCTTTAGTTAGGTTAGCATTAAATATGCTAACCTCAAACTACACACCACATTGCATTTCTAAAACAGATTTTTATGTACTTTAATCATATTACTGTTTTTAAAAAATGAACGAGAGTTTCACTGAAATATCACGATAACAAGGTTGACAAATGATAATGAGAACTGAAGTTAAATGTATGATTCAGGAGGTGGAGGCCACTAAAACAGATTCAGTGGTCTTTAAGTTAATATTTTCAAGACTAAGGGCCCTATCATACACCTGGCGCAATAAGGTGCAAGATGTGTATGGTGCAATTTCCAATTTGTTGCTATTTTCAGACCAGCGCAACCCTAATTTTCACGTTTTGCACCACTTTGTTTAAATAGCAAATCCATTTGTGGCACTTTGTGGACTCATGAGTGTGCCGGTCTAAAAAAGTGTATCCACCTGTCGGGTTTTGCAGACTTGTGTATCACCATATGGGGCATAAGAATAGGACGTGTGTTTGGATATAACTCAGTTTTTTGGCCACACTTCGTTGTTATTGTTCATTTATTCGTTTGCTGGAATTTAGAACTGAATTTAGAAATAGTTTTGAAACAAATCATTGCGCTTCACAAACTAAATTAAATATGTAGGCTAATGGATGTCTTCAGTGGAGTGTGTCATCCACAAAAGCAAAGGAGTAAAGTAAAGTGTAAAAGTAAAGCAAAGAGAAAGTAAAGAGACTGAATGAAGGAGGCTCATTCTTTATCCTCGCTGCAGATGGTCTGTTTAACTGTTTTCTCTCTAGTGAAGCATTCCGTTTTTCCACTTACAAAGTCTGCCATGTAAATAGCAGATGCACCATGGTGCGACGCAACTGACTTCTAAAGGGAATGGGAGATGAGACTCTGACTGGTTTAATGCACATTATGCTCAAAACACACCCAAAACACATTAAAAGAATAAGCACAACCCTGTTAGACCATGCGCCGAGGCGCAAATCTTATGCCATGTGCTTTAGTCTTTGCGCCTAGATCGTTAAAATAGAACCCAAAATGTCCCTAAATACACACATAAACATAATTTAGAGAACGATATCATTATGCAGAAATGCTTGTGAAATGCAAAACAAAATAATAATAAATAAAACAAAGGTATACAGAATATTTTAGTTTGTTGCTTCTACCTAAATAACTGTTACATTATGCAGAAGGCAAAACCAGGCTTGGCAAGACAAAATAATTCATCTAGAAAATCCAGCCAAATCAAACTTTCAAAAGCCATCATGAAAAATGTGTTGAGAGTGGTGTTAAAGTGAAGGAAGTGCTAACGACTCCAAATAAAAAAGTTAATTAACATGATATTGATGCATCTAATAAGTATGATGTATAAAAGTAGTAGAAGAAAATGGAGAAATGATCTCCCAGCATATGGAGCTGATGAAGCAGTATTAACAGCAGACAATGAGAATTTAACTTTATGCCTGGACAAACAGATGAGTTTTCAGTCTAGACCGGCCCACAGAACATTGCCATAAAGGCTATTTCAAAGCTTAGGTGTACACAACTAATCACAGCCTAGGTGAGCCAATTACAAGATCATTTCCAACACCGACTGCAGCGACAACCCCAAAATTCAATTCTCACTGCAATGATGCGCACACAAAACGGGCACTTTGCAAGCAAGCTGGCACCTTGATGAGTTTTCTTCGCTCTCACTTCTCACCGCCTCACCCTCCAGTTGTGCTTGCAAATCTGCTGGCAGTTGCTCATTGCTGCTTTCCTGCTTGTTAGAAATCATGCACACACCTGATGAACGGTCCACCTGTCAACGTGTCTGAAATTTGTTGTGGCATCTGTGACTACAAAAAAGTGCATCTCACAAATGTGCAGACTAAAAGAACATCAGCGGCGATTATTTGCTGAGAGCAGGTTACAAGAGTGGGCTTTTTACAGCAGCTTCTGTCTCATTGTTTTATTCTTTTAGAGTAGCTTTTAAAAGTCACTGCATTTCAAAGCTGTGAAATCACACTCACAATGGTGCTTTTTAACCCATATTAAAAAAGTTTGCTGTTACAAAAATTCGAATGAAGTCATCAGTAACCGTTTCCACCACTCTTCGAATTGCACAGACTGAATATTACAATTAAAAATACATGCATATGCATAAAATATATACATACAGCTAATGAAAACTTTTATTTTCCTAGAACACAAAAAGCTGATTTTTAAAAATGTCCTGCTCATGCTTAACGATAAAAGTTGGCAACAAATTGCTTAAGTTGGTATGTTTTCACCAAACCCTATGTATCGGACTATTCTGTGATATGTTTGTGTATCATTTTTTTTTAAGGTTAATGCTATTCACTGCCGTTATATGCATGAGGAAGAGGGAACATTTTTAAAAACGGCCATGCACTGAAAAAAGAAAGAAAAGCATACTTAATTAGAACCACACTCATGGTGAGCAAATAATACCTGGATTCTCATTTTGGGAGGAACTATCCCTTAAATGTCAAGTGTTAAATAGGCAAAATAATAAATAGATGGTGTCCGGAGAGGCCAGTATCATTATTGTCATTACTGAATCAGAATATTAAAAAAAGGTGTTTTCTCTGGATTTTAAATGTATATTTTAAGTAAAACATAATTTTGCTTCGTGCAAAGAACTGATGTTTTTTGGTTTTATTTTTTATTAAATATATGTCATTTACAGCATAAAATGAAAATGGTCAATATAAAAAAATTATATGCCTTTTTTCAAAGATTTACATGTGAGTGCGTGCAATGAACAACCATATATAAGTCTAAAAAAATTAAAAATGGGATAACCATGTGACATTAATTGTATATGTGAACTTTGTATACAGAAACTGTTCAGGGATATTTTCGCTTGATCAAGAGTCTGCATTTTAAACATTAAAATAGCTTCACGCGGAAAAAAACGTTTATGTCCACTAAGAAGAATAGAGATGCAGCTTGCTGTCATGACTGCTTCAGACAATAAAAGGCAAATCCTCTGCAAAAAAAAGAAAAGTCGACAAACAAATGGTAGGACAGAGTAAGGAAGGGATGCTGGGAAACAATATTTAAATCAAAAAAGAGAATAAAAACCAGGGAAAAATCCACTGAAAGAGGTGAGTGGAAGAACCGTATATGTGATGTGATCTCTCTCCGGGTGCTCCGGTTTCCCCCACAAGTCCAAAGACATGCGGTATAGGTGAATTGGGTAAGCTAAATTGTCCGTAGTCTATGAGTGTGAATGGGTGTGTATGGATGTTTCCCAGTGATGAGCTTCAGCTGGAAGGGCATCCGCTGCATAAAACATTCAATTCAATTCAATTCAAGTTTATTTATATAGCGCTTTTTACAATATAGATTGTGTCAAAGCAGCTTAACAAGTTCAAGTAAAGTCCAGGTTTTAGAGTTTAGTTCAGTTCAGTTCAGTTCAGTGTGGCTTAAGTTTCACTGCTGAAAGTTCAAACACTGAAGAGCAATTCCACCGAAGCACAGCTCCACAAGTCCCGATCCGAGCAGGCCAGTGGCAACAGTAGCGAGGAAAATACTTCACCAGTTGACGAAGTGAAGGAAAAAAAACCTCGAGAGAAACCAGGCTATGTTAGGCACGGTCATTTTCTTCTGGCCAAGCTTCCTATGTGGAGCTGCAGTCTAGGCGCCGGCTGGAAAACATATGCTGGATAATTTGGCGATTCATTCCGCTGTGGCGACCCCAGATTAATAAAGGGACTAAGCCGAAAAGAAAATGAATGAATGAATGAATGAATGAATAATAATAATAATAATAACAACAACAAACATGAAAGAAATGCTTAATATTAACCTGAGGTTTATGTTACTGTATTAAAACTAAGATCTTTAAAGTGATATGATGAATTGGAGTTATACTGTTATTCCACTGGACATATATACGTTTTTTCACATTTGAGAAATATAAATCACAATAACTTTTGAATTTTAATACCTACACTGAAAAATGTTATCTCCATAGAATATAATATAATGTTCCCAATCCAAATAAAAAAAATAAAAATAAAATATGGACTTATATGGTTCTTCGTCTCAAGGCCTCATTCAGAAGAGATAATAAATCAGTATTTGGTGAAATGACATATTTTTTTTGACAATAAATAACAATATTTAAATTTGAAATTTTGACGTACACCCAGATAAATTGTATTTTACTTCTATTTTTTGTTTCCATAGCTTATCTAGACTGAGATTTGTCTGTTGTCTGGGCTGAAAGGGTTTAAGAAATTGTATAAAGGCATAAACGGTTCAATATATTGGTATTTTCTACTTCCTGTGAGAATACTGTACATGTTATGACTGCAAATGTCACATCCATTACTTTAGAATTGACCAATTACAGCTTTGTCATTCATCCAAAGTGACTTACAGTAAACCTATTATATGAACGGTCTGCCCGGAGCACCAGAGGGTCACTAAATTCAGACTGCTCTGATTTTTTCCTCCCTGTACAACATTACATTGCATTGACTATATATCCACAACACAACTCCCTTTTCCAACTGACATTCATCACGCATCAGAAAAGAAACAGCTTCAAAAGGTTGAACATTGTTTGTTTTTGACAGATGGCACAATGTATTGATATCATCCTTGAATATGCATGGCATGTTGTAGCTGGTCTGTGTGGCTACTGATCGTGCCGGTCAGGATTCCCATGTAATTATTCGTACTGGCTGGTAAAGTAGTGTACGGCAGGCCTGTGGCTCCTCCTCATAGCCAGAGCACTTTCTACTGTAATGGCCATTAATAATGCAGCCTTTCTGCCTGATTAGTGTGCGCGAATCGTCTCTCTCGCTTTAGTGTTCCTGGCTCCATTCTCTATATGTTTCTGTTGTTTGTCATATTTGCCCTCTGTCCATCTATTTTTCCAACATGAATAATATTATGCTCAAGTAGGGTCTGTTTATTACACTGTTTCTTTTCCTATGGTTGGTTATTAAAAGCCTCCTCTTATTCGTATGTTGATGTTTGTCGATTTGAAATAGCTCAGTCAGTTACTGAATGCCGTGGTTATTGAATTAACATCTCAATCCCTTCTCGAACCACAAATTACTTTGGGTCACATTTGATTTGAAATAAACCCTGAACTGTTCTTGAGCTGTGAGTAGGTGTGTGGAAGCTAAATATGCAGCTAGATAAATATTGACTGTTCATTCATATGAATTCAGTTTAAGGTCCCACTATATATTAGGCGTATTTAAATAATATGTACTGTTAAATCAATGCAATTGTTTTGTACAGTTTACCTACTATGCTCATGTTGAATTGCAATTTATTTTTACTGTGATTGAGGTGGGATTCGGGTTAATGTTTGGCACAAGTTTAGTGGCACCATGCAAAATCCCAATTAACCAAATAATAAATGTGAATTTAACTACATAGTAGTAAAAAATATATATAAAACTGATTCAACAAATTTTAAATGGACTTATGTTCTAATAGATTGTCAAACATAACAGCTAGCCATAAAAAAGAGTTAAATCCATAAAATGGATTGATGAAAAAACCTCTTTAACTAGAACTGGGATCCTTTAACTCGTTAACTGTCACTGTCTCATGGTACACTGAAAAAAAACAATGTCTGCAAAATTGTTGCACATTATTTATGTGTTGAATTTAAACAAAGAAATTAAAATTAATAATGTTTAACTCAATTTGTTTGTTTAAATTCTGCACACAACAACTTAACTTAAAAAATTTAGTAAATCCAAGGAATCATCTCTAAACATTGTTTTTTTCAGTGTATATTCAAATCAAATACCACTGTGTATAGACACAAGTGTATGTCTATTTTACAAATATTGTCAAAAGTATGAAACAATGCTGTTCATATTGCTCAAGACATAGGGGGCGCTCTTGTATGGTCATCAATGGAAACTGGAGAACATCTGGTGGTCATGTTTGGTACTGCGGCAAAAAGAAAATCTTACTTGAAAGCTGTTTTTGGGATAACAACTTTAAATTTGGAATATCATTTCAATTAATATTAAATACTTGATTTTCTGTCATTTTTTAGGCTAAAACAGGTTTTGTAAAATACATATTTTATGTAATAAATTAAAACATATAATACATTATTTTCATAAACATAAAGGCAGACAACGTTTGTTTTAATTACATTAGAATTTGTTTTGACTTCAGCTACAAGCTGACACCTGTCTTCTTTAAAATGAGACCAAACTTAAATCTGTGCACTAAAGCGTTGAAGATTGGCATTCAAGTTGAGCATGTTATTTTCATGTCTACTGTATGTTCAAAAAGTCAGAGTTGAGGGGTTAAATTCCTTTTGATTTCCATTCCTCACTATCAGTGATGCCACTTTACAATGTCAAAATGTATTAATGCAATAGGCAACAAAAAAGCTAACAATAAACAACAGTTTGTAAATATACAATTTCCATTGTCATATGCAGTGATGAATTTGGTGTCTACAGTATATATTCTATCATTACGTAATTTGCTTAAAACACTTAATATTAAAAAACATTCCTAAATCACAGACTATACTTAGACTGGAGTGGATATATTTGGATACTTGGTGGTTCTGATACATGTTGTTAAATGTTATTGCTTTATTGTTTGTTGTTGTTGTTGTTGTTGTTGTTGTTGTTGTTGTTGTTGTTGTTGTTGTTGTTGTTGTTGTTGTTGTTGTTGTTGTT
>CAIGQW010034093.1:140987-155716 GCA_903798125.1 Danio choprae
TATATATATATATATACACCTTTTTTCTATACAAAAGGTATAAAAGAGTATACCTTTGTAAACAAAATAAATACTATAATCTATTTTTCTCCATTCACAGAGGCACCACAGGTGCATGATGCATCTCTCTTGTTAATGCTGCCATTTGATGTTATTTTAAAATTGTATTGTTATCCTTTAACAATTAATGACTGGTCAATAAATAGAATGAAAGGAGAAAAAAATTATAATAAATCGAAGCAAATATCCCAAACTGTCATTTTGTAATGCCATTGTGTTTTGCATTAGCGCTGCTGTATATGATTATGTAATATAGCCCCCCAAAAAACTAAAGCCCATAGTTTTGTTTTGTTTTATTTTCTTACATTTTGGAAGGAAGAAAACTACTTATGTGGTTTCAATAACCAGACACATTTAGACTTGTTTAGTTTAATCTGAAATGCATCCAAGATCACCTACTAAAGTGGTTAGAACAAAAGAATTAATATATGTCTCGAATGCATTTAGGAGCTATTAAATAGCTATCCAATCATACAGTAAAAAAAAAAAAAACATAGTGACCAACTCCTTTTACTGTTAATCCATTGTCTGCTGAAATTCTTAATTCTGATTGGCTAAAATGTCTGCAATAGAATAATTTAATGCACAGGTAGTCCCTGACAGTTTTGATCACATGTCAAAATAAATACGCTTCCCTAAAACATCAGCAGTAACCATAGTAACTCAGTGAGTATCCTTTATACAGTACATCTGTGTAATCTCGAGGACACCAAGGTGGGCAGGGAGCCAATAGAAATCAACAAACTCGTAAACGTGCTCAAAAGTATTTGTGAAGAGGTAGTTAATACATGTTACTATGAGCTATTAGATATCCACGTGTCATTTACATGCACACACGATCACTCTTGTGGGTGTTCTCTTTGACTGATTCAGTGGGAAGCTCTAATGTGTCGAAAATTCAGTCAAATATTGTGATGCCAAGAGCACTAGCTTTAACTTGTCTAAGCTTGGCAAATGACAACAGATTAAGTGAGATAATCAATAGCTTCACAAGGATTTTAAATGCAATTTGAGTAAGGTGGTTCTTTGGCTCTGTGCTGTGCATTAAAAATCCTTTATCGCACAGAACCAATTGATTATCTCTTACTTGTTCACTGTATCCATATTTAACACAGAAACTACCAGAATTCTATAACGGTCATTTTGATCGTTCTCATATAAGATGTCGTATTGTCACATCATATTTACATTCAAAGCTTCTATTGAGATATTAAAATTAAGCTTTGAATATCTGTCATTGGGGGAGACATGGTGGCTCAGTGGTTAGCACTGTTGTCTCACAGCAAGAATGTACCGAGTTCGAGTCCCAGCTGGGCCAGTTGGCATTTCTGTGTGGAGTTTGCATGTTCTCCTTGTGTTCACGTGGGTTTCCTCTACAGTCCAAAGGTATGTGCTATAGGTGAATTGAATAAAGTAAGTTAGTGTATTTGTGTGAATGAGTGTGTACGGATGTTTCCCAGTACTGGGTTGCAGCTGGAAGGGCATCCGCTGTGTAAAATATATGCTTGATAAGTTGGCGCTTCATTCCGCTGATGAATAAAGGAAAATGAATGAATGAATGAATATCTGTCGTCATATTTAATTAAGTGATCACCCTGAAATACAATCTTTCTATAAATACAATCAGCCTATAAATGTGTAGTTAGGTTACTAGACCACCCGCGAATGTCTGCACCTCACTTTTAATTTTACTTTCACGAGCAGGGGAGAAGGCTTTTTCGTGCCACTGAATATGCTTTTTTGAAGGACTGAACTAAAGTTTTTGTCATCAGAATGTTATGTTTGATTAGCTGGAAGTTGCAAGGCAACAGAAGCATGCATATTTAAAGTTACGGGGGAAAAGTAGCAATGTGGTCATTTTAACTGTAATGGTAATTAAAGGTAAAAACACTCATAGCTCTTTTGTGTTTTGCAATTTTAATAAAATGCCAATGTTAGAAAGAATTATAAACATATTTAAGAAAAGTCTGGGTATTATAGATATGTGTGTTGTATTTCAACAAAATTATTAAACTGCAAAAATTAAAAATGATCAAAATGACCGCCTCAGTAGTTTTAATGTTAATAATCTCTCTATTGAATTATGAAACTGAAAACAAACAGCTTTCAGTCTCATACAATTGTTACTTTCGGGACCTGACTGTTATATATTACTGTTATTTACAGTTTCCATACTCAACACTTTGCCTATTCAATCACAAAACTGCATATAAACAGCATTCTGTCTTACACAATGCAAGTATTTAAAATGATTGGCACTAAATGACTACAAACATGACATTTAGCCTATGCAAAACACCAGATGAGTTGAACGGGGCCCCGGGAATAAATCACCATAAAACTCAAGTATGACTAATTACTGTCTGAAGGATGCTACTGTTCAGGAAAAAAAAGAAGCTGGACTTTCAGCGGCTTTCACTTTCATCCAGGATATTCTTTCTCTGGAAGTGAGTCACTGCATTATGTGTTGTTGTTCTGAGAGCCGAGGGACGACTTGACGTTTTGTGTTTGAATGAATGTCATGCTGATTATTCCTTGCTGAGTGATTTGGTATTTAATGCTCACACACTTTGTGAAAGAACTGCAAGGAAGAAACGGCCCATGCAGAGAAAAGACCAAACAATGATCACTTGCTGAGAATGAAACAGTAAGGAAAAACAGCATTGAAGACGCAAAACTGCTATCGGTGCAGTAGTATACATGCACAGTAGTTGGCATGCACTTCAGAAATGCATGCCAACAGTAATTTAAATCACTCGAGGTTGACAGGTTGCTGTACGATTGGACACTAGTTGAGAATATTTCTACTGCTGAAGGACTTAAACATCTCATAGTCTGATCACAATTTGGATGTGATGCAAACAAGTAAAATATATGAATACAAGTTATGCATATTTTCATCTCCCTAAAGTAACTTAGAGTGGCAACAGTCTCATTCATTCATTCATTTTCTTTTCGGCTTAGTCCCTTTATTAATCTGGGGTCGCCACAGCGGAATGAACCGCCAACTTATCCAGCATATGTTTTACACAGCAGATGCCCTTCCAGCTGCAACCCATCACTGGGAAACATCCATTCACACACATACAGTACGGACAATATAGCTTACCCAATTCACCTATATCGCATGTCTTTGGACTTGTGGGGTAAACCGGAGCACCCAGAGGAAACCCACGCCAACACGGGGAGAACATGCAAACTCTACACAGAAATGCCAACTGACCCAGCCGAGGCTCGATCCAGCGACCTTCTTGCTGTGAGGCGATCTCTATGCATTTATTATTATTATTTTTTTTTTTTATATACAGCATATTTTATGTGAGCAGGTGAAGCAAGTCATAACCAACAGCACATTTGAATACTGTATCTGACAGGAACTCTGAACTCTGACTTTGCTCTCATTAGCAATCGCTGCACCGCTTGCTGCACATTTGCATAAAGTCAAACATTTCTCAACTTTGTCACATTGCTAGACAGACACATGCACATGTCAAGAATCACTTATGCTCAAGTTACCAGACCAAGATCAAGATGGCAAGCCAAACAGTGAATCTAATCACAGCATGGACAAATTACTGAAGAAAAGTAGTAGAAGAGTACACAATCCTCTAGCCTACTAAATTCATAATTGGCTGGCTGCCTGACAAGACATTATTACTTTTCTTCAGAAAGATGCATTAATTTAATCAAATGTGCTGACAATATTCTAATTGTATATTATTTCTTTATTTTTAATTATTTATCTTTTTTGTTTGTTATTATTAAAAAAAATAAATAAATAAATAAAAATGTGTCTGTAAAATTGGATGTTTTATGAATCTGACAACCCAGGCCCATTCTAAAAAACGTACCGATATATACATTTCTGGAGAACACCAAATACATCCCAGGAGCTACGTTTTTTTAGCAGGTTTTTTTTGCAAATCCACCAGAAGCCACAGTGTATGCTTTTTCAGATCTCAAATTTCTCTTGCAAGTGCCATTCGCGCCTCTTCTCACGTAAATCCACCAGAGGCCATGGTTGACTGAATGACTGACTGACTGACCAATCGACTGACCCACCCTCCTCCTTCCCTAAACCCAACCAATAGTGTTTTCAAAAGCACTGATTGACCCGCCCACCCACTTCCCTAAACCCAACCGACAGTTTTAAAAAGCAATCCAGAAAAAGAAAAGCCCTCACCTGTTTATTACCACGTTTCCAGATTTTACCACGTTCTCACCCTGTTATTTACTTCTTTATTATATTTTTTGGCTTCTGTTATTGTCTTACCTGCTTTCTAGAAACCGTTCTCCACCGGACTCAAACCCCATCATCATGGTCAACTCCTCTCTGCATCTCAAGTCCACAGACGTACATGGCGCTAATTGGACAAACTGGTAACAGCGGGAAAGCCATTCATAGAGAGGTAAGCGGTCAGCTGTTAAGCAAGAAAACCGCATTTTTGCATTTGTTTTAAAGACGAAATGCAGCTATACGTACATCTGGCTTCATAATTTGTGATCTCCAGAAATGTATATAGGGCTAGGATTTTTAAGATGAGTCTATGTTGGAATCTAAGGAGCTGAGATAGGTGTATAAGAGAACATTTAAACAACAAACATAATGCTAAAAACAGAAAAGATTTTTCCTTTCCATGTTTGTATTACATACTGGTGATAACAGTCAAAATAATTACCATTAACACAAATCTGTGGAAATGACAAAGCATAATAGCTTCCATGCCAGGCCAGTAGTTCTCAATTTCTCTTTTGCCTTTAAAGATTTTTTATTTTTTATTTATGCATGCCATGATGTAATAACCATACAGATTATGCCAAAGTTGTAGCAAATATTGTGTTTTGTTCAGTGTTGCTTTTCAAAACTGTAACCTCTAATGTTCTCTAATAACATTAATAAATGTTCTCTAATAAACATCTAAAAGGTTTGTTTTGCTGTGTTTTTTTTTCATAATTGGAATAAATAATATAACACTATTAATAGTATTAGTATAGTATTATATATACGGCGCACAGTGGGTAGCGATGTCGCCTCACAGCAAGAAGGTCGCTGGTTCTAACCTTGGTTGGGTCAGTTGGCATTTCTGTGTGGAGTTGTGTGGGCATGTTCTCCCCGTGTTGGCGTGGGTTTTCTCCGGGTGCTCGGTTTCCACCACAAGTCCAAAGACATGTTCTATAAGTGAATTAGGTAAGCTAAATTGCCTGTAGTGTATGTGTGTGAATGAGTGTGTATGGATGTTTCCCAGTGATGGGTTGCAGCTGGAAGGGCATCCGCTGCATAAAACATATGCTAGATAAGTTGGCGTTGATAACTTTCACAAAGTTCTTTCCGCTGTGGTGATCCCAGATTAATAAAGGGACTAAGCCGAAAAGAAAATGAATGAATGAATGAATGAATACTATAATTACTATTTCATTTCATAACTGTTTTGAGAAAATTATTGATTAGCAGCATATTTGTGAGTGGCACAGAAGGATTTTGAGCAGCCTCCGGAGTAGAAGATGTGCCGACAGGGAGTTGTTTTTCTCATCCACAGCACAACCCCCTTAAGTCAAAGTCCCTGTAACTCAAACAGCCAGCAGCCATAATAGCAACACCAAGGTCATAGGTTTGATTCATAGAGAATGCATGAACTCATAAAAAATGTATACCTTGAATGCAATTTAAGTCGCTTTGGATAATAGCGTCCTCCAGATGCATTAATGCAATGTAAATGTAGCATGCAACAAACAGGCACACGGTAAACTCCCCTCAGAGCAGCATGGAACAGCAAACAACACATTCAGGGACACGCTTTTTATTGGTTCTTAATGCTGTACTAAAAGAATATATAAACGCATACATGTTTTATGATTTTCCTTCAAGTACTGCACAAACCCTGCTCAAAGAAAAGAGCCAAGAGGTTTCACACCACAACAGTACAAGGGTCAAACCGCCTGAAGGGCCACTCAACACCTATACACTGGTATAAGCAGCTCGTAAGACACAAAGAGCCCACAGGACACAAGGATCCTCACATGCTGGAGTTTTGAAAGTGTAGAACAAACAAACGCAGCATTACTCCAGTGCCAGACAGCTCATTGTGGCACCTGTGTGATGCAGATATGGGCAGTGTTGCGTTTGTGTGCAGAGCGACTTGACTGATTGAGTCCTAATGTGAGGAGTGATGGAGAACAGACACAGCGTTCGCCACAGAGCACAGCCAAACCCTGCTGTGTCAATCTACTTCTCACCACACCTGCGCCTCATTCAGTTGCTCTAATGTTCGCCACAGGCTCTCGGTAATGCTAGTTATTAATCTAAAATTTGCTTTTGGAACAAGCATCACAAAAACTTGCACCCCCACCCACCCCCCCCCCCCTATCGCCAAAAAAAGAAGAAAATAAAAAAAAGAAGAGAGCATTACTAAACAACTCTTGATTTCACGCCAACTGAGTATGGTTTGCCAAAAATGTAGATGAAAGACACATCTCCTTGCTCTAGCATCCACATAAAACACAAACGCATAACAACTTTGAAGTCCAAATCCTTTAAAGGATTGTTAGACTGCATTCATCAGGGCAACTGTAATTTTAATGGCATCTACACCTATGTTAGTCTGTTGGGCTCTCCTTATCCTGAGGTTTGTCAATCCGGCCTGTATTCGCAGATTATTGTAATGGTCATCAATGACTAAAGAGAGCAAGACTGATTCCTTCAAAGATTCCTTCAAAGATACCAATGATAGACTAATCTCTTCATTGATGCCATTGATGCTAGTCTGAACATCCACCCAGTGACCTACTTGGACCTACTGTACATCTTCTCCATCAAGGTTGCTCATCTCCTGGCTGAGCTTGGTTTCTCACAAGGTTTATTCTTCACTTACATCAGTTGGTGGAGTGTTGGTTCCTTGCCACTGTCACCCCTGTTTTGTTTGGTTGGGGCTGGCGGAGCTGCACATGTGTGGAGCTGCTCTTCTGTGGATCATCCTTCAATAGATACATTTGTATTCAAATGAACTTCAACACTGACGTTCATATCAAACTGAATTGAATCCGTTTTAATTAACTAAAAATACATCAACATTCTACCTGCATACCTGATTTGCTGGAATGTTCCCTCACTCACTTACCCACTCACTCACTCACTCACTCACTTTCATTCGGCTTTTTCCCTGATTTATCAGGGGTCACTACAGTGGAATGAACCGCCAATTACTATGCCATATGTTATATGCAGCAGATGCCCTTTCAGCCACAACCAAGCACTGAGATCACAATAACACATGGGCTGTGAATGACCCATAAACTCTTTCATTCACACAAACTTACACTACAGCCAATTTTGTTTATCTAATTCACCTAAATTGAAAAAAAAGTAAAGTACTGTGTGTGGGTCATATTGGATTAAGTGAAAAATAATGGTTTTTGATCATAAATAGTTTTATTTAATTTGCCTTAAATAAATAATTAAATAATGTGTAGGTTGGTCCAAAGCAAGATTATACTTTGTACTAAAGTTAAAATATACATATTTAGTGTATCTACAGTTATATTAAACAATAATCTTACTTTGTTTGAATGTTTATTGTTGACCATAATAAATATTTTTGTTTTAGATTCAATAAAATGTTATCGTTTGAACCAAAGTTAAATTATACTTTGAGAAAAAAAAATGGTGTAACAAATTACAGATTTTTTTATAAGTTGGTTCAAGGTTTAATATATGATTAGTCTATACTGCATGGTCTTTGGACTGTAGGGGAAACCAGAGAAACTGGAGTAAACCCTATAGCAAACAACAGGAGAATATGCAAAGTCCACAAAGAAATACCACCTGGCCCCGCCAGGACTCACTATAGAAATAATTGAATTGAATCTGTGCAGAGAGAACAGGCAAGATGTGAAAACTGAGAATAGGCTATGATTTTTAACTCCACCATAATTAAATGAGGACAGGAAAATATGTGAGGTCACATGTCCTATCGGATTCATTGTATTTAAGTATCATCTATAAAGCACTTTGATGAATTGAGGTGATGCATATTGACGTCCTCAAAGCAACTCTTCAAAACAAGGGTTTGTATTTCTTGAGAGGATGTTTGTATGTGTTTATTAAACTCGAGAGGTTTTAAGAGAGCGCAGTAATGTAAGCATCGGGCTGTAAAAGAGGATGCGAGAGACTGAAAATGATACGGAAAGAGCAACAAATGATACGAGACGGATATCAATAGTGCTTATGAGGAAAATCAACTGTCAAAACAAGCTGTACTTTCCAAAATGTGTACCTCCATTTGTGCTTGATTGAAATATCAATCAAAGACTCCCTCTTCAGACAGTCCAATCCCAGCTCTTCTATAATAGAAAACAACATAAAAAAAACAGAAAACTCCCAGCACACACTGCAACTATGAGGAATTGGGGTATAATGGAGAGAAGAGACTGAATTCAGACTCTCTGAGGTCCTTGAGCTGATAATAATCTGCCGTACTTGCATATGCAAAATCCTCAAGTCTCATTAGCTGGAAACCTCCTTGGGACAGCTTATTTCCCCCCCGACAAGCTAAGTGAAAATATTCATGCCGGACGATTTAGGAACTCCGACATGGAAGAGAGCCACTGCGTCTCTCTGCAGACAGTCCCTTTATATAAGAGAAATACACTTTTACTGTTGTCTCTGCTTTGTGTTGCTGAGCCATGATTAAATTACAAGTGCGAGGACAGAGTGCCGTGGCGGTTTGACACACAAAGCAATTATAGGATGCATAAACAAACATCTGTAATGACTGAAATGCCCTTTTTCCACACGGCTGGTTTTCCCAGTCGTTTTTGATGATGCTTTTTTCTTCCCAGTTACTTGCAGGCTCATCATATGTTATAGGACTGCAAAGTCCATTTTTCTCCATGGTGTATCTGACCATATCAAAGAGTAGCACTAATGAAACAGATATAGGAAAATGCAGCTTTTGGCTTCTTGAAATATTCATACAGCTCTCTGTGAGGATACCACTGCCCTTTTAGTTTGTTGAGTGGAAGTCACTTTTTTAACTGACACAGAGTACAATGCATAAAACAACAGTTCAAATGTCATCCATCCATTCACATTCAGTGTTAAGGCCAGACCCATGTGAATGCATATGCAGCCAGTCTTTCATTAAAGGGGTCTTGTTGTATTTTTTTCCACGTTTAACTCTTCTTGGCATGTTATGCTGCTGTTTGAGCATACATAACTCTGCTCAAAGAAAACAATTACAGTGCAAAGGGATTTGGTGTCCATTTCAGCAATTACTGTTTCTGAATTCTTTATGCATTTATTGTAGTTTTCTTCTAGCATAGAAGAACTGGCATACAAATTACAATAACCATAATTTAAGCAATTCCTGCCCAAGCAAGACCTGGTTGAGTTGGATTAGTCCAAAAGATGCTGTTTCAAGATTCTAGCATAATGATACACATGTGATTTTGACATTAGCTGCAGAAAAAAAATTGACAGCTGACAAGAAAAAAACAAAAAACATTTGTTTAATACTCTCATGATTTTCTGTGTAACCCATGAAAATGCTATCTTTTCCTTTACCCAAAGTGCAGCACATACAGCATGGCAAAATTTATCCTTGAGGAATTTTGAGCTGAAACTTCACAGACAGATTCTTGGAACACCTAGATTTATTTTAAATCATGTAAAAAAAGGTACAGATATATCATAGAAGTTTGCACCTATTCAATAATCACTTACACACTGTTTAACAGTTATGCAAGTGACTCCTGTGATTTTGGGTATGTTTAGAGCGTTAAATATAGTGCTTCCAAAATGGTGCTTCATTTGCCAAAGTTTGCAAAGTTCATGGTAATGGGTTTTAAGAACCACAAGTCAGACTTGTGTTTTAAAGTTAGCAAATTCCTCATGCACAACAATTTAGCTTTATTATCAGACACATAAAATACACAAGTGTGTTTTCCCTTTTTTATATATAAATGCAAGGATGAATTAAATTGACCTAAAGTCACAGTACAGACACATTCTTCTTACAATTCTGACCTCATTTCCAGACAACAGTTGTCTAGTCTATCACATTATTCACATATTTTTTGGCGTTTACACTTGAAGGTTGTTTTATCTTTTCAATCAATTTTTAAATGGGCTTGAAATATTTGTTTCTTAACACATCGTAAAGGAAAACAACTCCATTCAAAATGTCAACCTCAAAGAAGTCATGTCTCCAGAGTGTAAGGTTTTGCAATAATTTTAAATGAGGTTTCAGTTTGTTGAAGAATAAACTGCCAAACGAAGTAGGTTTTATGTGCGACGATACATTTGATTTACAGAGCAGACAACATTCCGTTTTATTAGTCACAAAATTACAGGGCATGCGTTGTGAGAAAGACAAGGTAATACAAACACATCGCTTTAAAAATCCGAAGCCCACATTCAGTGCCACCCACCAACATCCAGCTGAGCAAATCTAACAAATATGCACCTCAGATGCAAATTCAGCTAATAAAAGCTCACGTTGCTAGAAGCACTTAACTTGTGACAAAAGTAATAAAAAAAAAAAGTCAAACGTTACCTAGAGGAGCATTTAACCTACTGCCGCATATCAGTTTTGGCAGTTATTAAACAGCAGGGTGCTAAAGTGTTCGTTTTTTTGAGGAGTGTAAATTTGTGTTGATGTGTTGACACCTAAGCGCATGCATTACCATTACAAATGAACTGTACAGCTGCTGTGACTACCATTAGTACTGTTGTGAAAATCACCGCTACTCTCATCAGTGCTGTTTGAACTATTAGCATTAAGGCAAGCCTCTCTATACTACTACTGCTACAGTATTTCTCATGCAGTTAGGGATCTGGATAAACCTCTGAGCTCAAATATTAAACTTTGGCTCGTTACTGGAGCTGCTTGCACTACGAAAGCTATTACAAATCATGAGGCTTGTTATGTCAAGGTATGCTAGTACTTTTCTAAGTGATTTGTCATACAGATAAAAGTATAAGAAGATAAAATAGGCAAAATAAACTTAGCTTACATTAAAAAAAGCACACACATCTAGTGGCTATAGGTATTGGTGTTTTGTGGAATTGACTGTACAGTCAAGGCACCTTTATAATGCTTTATTACACAGCTCTCTGGAATACTTGAATCTGATCAATCGCAACATTCCAAGGTATGTTATTACCCCATTAACAAGCAGTACAGCTAATAGAACAGGCTCATCTACGAATCAGCTTGACTGCTGTACTGTATATACAGTAAATGCACGTTTTTATTATTAGAAATTATTACAGCCCATGTGAATGTTTTGTGTCTAATATTTGTTTGTTTTTTTTCTTTATTTATTCCTTTAAAATGTTATTCCACATTTTTATCTGTTTTCAATAATTCTTTGTTGTTTTTATTTCTTACGCTTATTTTGTTATTATTTTTATGCAGAACGCTTCGTTTTTTTGTGGGTCAAAAATGCCAGAGAAGTGCATGCCAGGTGTAACCTTATCAAAACATATGCACTTTAAAATGAAAACGCATTAGTGTACACAGCAGCTTATTCTGTGAGAACAACTGGCTGGATGAACAGTATCCCTTCATAAATTACATACTGTTTCAAAGCTTCCAGGAAAACTTCCAGGAAAGGGTTAAACAGATTGTGGACAATTCCAGACCAGAATCCACAGTTTAATTGTGGATTATTAATTTTTTTACTTTATTAATTGCAACATTTAACAATCACAGAGGGGTGACACGGTGACTCAGTGGCTAGCACTGTCGCCTCATAGCAAGAAGGTCCCTGGTTCGAGTCTCGGCTGGGTCAGTTGGCATTTCTGTGTGGAGTTTGCATGTTCTACTCATGTTTGCGTGAGTTTCCTCCGGATGCTCCTGTTTCCCCCACAATCCAAAGACATCCAGTATAGGTGAATTGAATAAACTAAATTGTCCGTAGTGCATGTGTGTGAAAGAGTAAGTATGGATGTTTCCCAGTACTGGTTTGCAGCTGGAAGGGCATCAGCTGTGTAAAGCATATGCTGGATAAGTTGGCGGTTCATCCCGGTGTGGCGACCCCTGATGAATAAAGGGACTAAGTCAAAGGAAAATGAATGAATAAATGAATGAATGAATGAATGAATGAATGAACAATCACAGAGTAAATACTGTATATATTTTTATTGTCAAAATTGCTTCTAATTTTGTTTCTTAAGAAAAAGATTCTTGCATCATTCAGGCCACATGATTCGGAATCATTTTGGCCTCCTTGTAAAGAAAATAATGACGACGATGTCAATACTTCAATAACAGCCACATCTAAAGCAACATCACCCAATGCTAGTGGCAGAAAAATAAATAAATAAATAAATTGTATTACACTATATAAACTTTTAAAATTTAAACTGAAATCAAAGAAAGAAAAAAAGGGAATCATTTAATAAAAAAAAAGTTTGTTGATTTTATTTCTTTAATATTGTATTGTTTCTTTACATATCTTAACTTTCTAATCTTATAACAACAAAGATAAAGAATAACAAATTAATTTAAGCTAGTTATAAATATAGAAATTATTATTAATAACTGAACATGTTATTTTTAAATTGCTTTTATTGAGAGGGCTATTTATTTGTTTGAGTTCTTTTCTAAAGGTTTCATGAATTATTTCTTTAAAAAAAACAACTGTTCTTGGTATAAATAGAAAGTAAACAATATATATCCTCCTTTTTTATCTGTGTAAAAATGTACAATGTTTATTTTGCTAGAGCACATTGTTATTCTTTGGGGGAACAATTAAACTGTGCAAGTTATTCCACTGGAAGAAAAAAAAAGTTTGTTTTGGTAATCTTCAAAATCTTTATATTTGCTTCCACGTTTGGAGTGTTTTTCCTTCTCTGTTGACGTCCATGCTTCAGCCACAATGTTCTTAACCCCACTTCTCATTAGCTTGCGAGGAGGACATGATGGACATAAAGAAAGCTCCACCCCCTACTTAATATTCCATTTCAGTTTGAAGTACATCAACATGCTAAAGTGAAAGTCTTAGCTTCTTCCTGGTTCACACGGACTTTAACGATGCAATGTCATCCAAATCATGGGTTTTGTGATTCTTTGAGCCCCTACTTCACACTAATAACCAGAAAATAAATTATGCAACTATAAGATGTAACTATGAGACTAATTCTGCTCTAAATTAATGTATTTCTGCAGCTCTTAAAGACAAGGGTCTCTTCAACGCAAGTCAATTCAGTCTTCGTTCAGTTCAATAACAGTGTAAAGTCATCAATTATGAACCAATTCAGCTATAACCAGCTCTACAGAAGACAATAGTGTCTTTTCTTTTGCTCTAATTAGTTGAGTGTCAATTCAATTTGATTCAACAACAGCGTAGATGATAAAATTTGCCAAGGATGAAACATTCAGTTCAATTCAATTAATAAGTCATTCTAAAGAAGGTAATGATGACAGCATCAATTGTTCTAATTGATACTGTCTGAGTAGCCAAACTGATAATAACTATGAATATTAGCTCTGAAAATCTTCAACTAAGCAAGCCAAATGTGAAAACAACTTGATTATTTTGTGTTCAATCCACTTAAATTTGTATAAACGATTAAGTTAACTTAATTTGTGTTGAGACAACATGAAGTAATTGTGTGGAACCCAGCATTTTTTTAAAAGTAAATGACTTCAGTAAACAAACCAACCCAGAACACTAAGGCCCAATCCCAATTATATGTTTGTACCACTACCCCTTCCCCATGGCCCTTGAAACAGAGTGTGAAGGGGAAGGGCTTTAAAAATTACCCCTAAGAAATGGGACACCACTAAAACACCTGCACACGTCATCGCGATCTCTTGCTTCATTAGAGATTGACGATTGTGACTGCTGTAGTTATTCCAGTTCTGTTATGTTTTGGTATTTATCTTCAGGAAATCACTGAAGGCATATATCATGTTATCATAACGATATAATCAGGCAATAAGATCGTAACTGTACTGTGCATTTGCACCCTAGCCATATTCATCTATGTAAACACACAAAAACAACATTACACATTATATCAGACACTGTAAAAAGGTAATTCCCAGCCACTAGACTTTTCAGACAGGGTATTCGAGTGTCAGATGTGAAATTATGTCGTGGGACTACTATACAGGAGTTATTATTAGGGATTACAGATAGAATTTAGCAGTTTTTATTTTAGCGGGGTTTTTTTTTTAAGCATGACGGTAAAACACGAATGCGGTTATGTATTTATTAAAACATATGGTTAATTGTTGTAACAATTCGTAATAATGACAAAACATTGGGACATCCCTACCCCTTCACGTGAACGCGCAAAACAAGGGGTAAAGGGAAGGGCTAAGGGGTAGAATTGGAAAACCCTTCAGAACACTGGTGTAATCACATCCAAGCATCACAGCAGCAACCCTTGCATCAGCACCCCTCACATTTCCCTCGGGGTTTGTAAAAATCAGCTACTGCTTCTGTAACTACCATCACTATTACTCAATGAAGTAAATAAATGGATAAAGCAATACTAGAAGTTTCTGCATACTGTCCATTTTAAAATATATGTGCTCCAGTGAACTGAGACTGCATGTGTGTATGCGTATGTGTGCGTTTTGTGTGTGCTTTTGTGTGTGTGTGTGTGTGTGTGTGTGTGTGTGTGTGTGTGTGTGTGTGTGTGTGAGTTCCTGTGTGTG
>CAIGQW010034093.1:163375-179012 GCA_903798125.1 Danio choprae
GGGTTAATTAATGTAATATCCCTATTGTAACAGAGAAATACTGGGAAATCTCTAGACTGATGGTATTTCATGCCGTTCAGCCTTATAATCTTAAAATGGGAGCAAAGTCACCTGCAAAATAACAATCATTATGCTAGAGAATTATTCAAATAGTAGCTCTAAAGTGACGTTTGTGAATTAGCAACGGTTTCTGCTGTTCTAAAGGTCAGCTGCAGATGTGAATGAATGATGAAAGAAAGTAGTTCCTCATACAAAAGGGTTTTTGAGACTCTCCGTGTTTAATCTTCTTTTTTATACACACGATTATGCCGTATGCTATCGAACTGTTGTATAAACGCAATATCACACTCATAGCAGTGCGATATGGCTGTATATCGTCACTGGTGAGTCACTAAGGCACTCCACCTGCTGCCTCGAGCCAACGCACGCCTCCCACCAGTGCCGATATACAGCCATTTTGCACTGCTACTGGTGTGATATTGCTTATATATATATTAGGGCTGTAACAGTACATGTATTCATCCCAAACTGTCATGACAAGGGACACTATTTGTTTCACGCACTCCTACAACAAATATAGTCAGTTCAGAGTCAGACAAAAAAGAGCACAGTAGTGCAACAATTGAGGAGCCGTACACAAAGAATGCGTATTTGCATCTGAAAACATGACACGCAGCATTCAGTAGTGGTTCTACCATGTTGCAATTGTCATGCCAACTTGCTACCATAAATAGTAGCTCGCAACACTAGTTCCGCCTCTTCTGATTGGTTCATTGAAGTATGACAATTGAATATTGCTGTGGGTGAAAGTTGAAATTGTTTTATCTACACACTGCATCTAAAAAACGCAGTGCTGCAAAAGACGTTGTCTGCTGCACATGCTGTTATGGATGGACAAAGTGCTAGCATTCTGATTAAAAGATTTCAGTTTAGAAGCTTACTTGAATTTAATACACAATTATTGTTTTTCTGTTGTTTTAGGAGAGGGCTGAACTTAATCTTTGAAGGTTGAATACAGTTTTCTAATTATAAGTTAGAATTGTGTTTATTGTGTACTTTTGCATCACAAGAAGCTCTTCAGTTCTGTAGCTGATTTGTGACAAAGCATTGCTGCTTGTTTAAAAAAAAAAAAAAAAGAGCAAGCAATAGAAATGTGTTGCTTATTCCTGTATCAAAATGTGACCCCAAAACAGAGGTATGTAGCGAACTGTGTGTGTATATATATATATATGCTTATTTCTTATGTTTTTCACAGTAACAGCTTCAGATCATCAAACTAATTTAAATGTTAGTCAAAGACAACACAAGTAAACACATCATGTTTTAAAATGAAGGTTTGGTTGATTCGATAATACCCTGGAAATCATGAAACCCCAGATCCCCGGCTTAATCAATGTATACTATTTATTATAATGAACGTATGATGAGCAAATTGAAATGAATTATCTATAAAGAGTAATACATAATAAGTCAGTTAACTACAACAACAACAACAACAACAACAACAACAACAAATCTATTTTAGTGCATACTGCCTCGTGGAGCTAATATATGTTTAAATTCTAAACTTTATTTTTCTTCAAATTTTAGAGTAACAGTTAAGGTACTATTAAACCAGAAATGTTTATTTAATAGTATTTATTAAAACTGACAGCATGTTTGGCTTTATTAACAAAAAAAATCATAAATGAATCCTTGCTTTTATATTTCAAGGTCATTATTTGAACATGCCAGCATTAAAAAAATACATTTGATTATTTCAACTATAAATCTAATATCATGTTCAAATAGCACAGAATATCAGAAAATGTCAAGTCAATTCATGTCAGTTTTATAAAGCACCACACAGAAATAGTTTCAATGCAGCTTTACAGCATTCCAGCATTTGACCCTTCAGTCTGTAAACTGAAGTCAAATGTGAGATATGCAACTCAATATAAAATGTTTAGGTGAAGAGACTGAAAGGCAGAATGAGCTTATCCTTCCTCTGCAAAGGACATTTCAAAACACATTTAACTTAAATGTACAGTACAGGTCACATCATGTTTTATCTGACTAAAATGTGTTTGTTTTGTTTGTTATATATTCAATGAATAAATTAAATTGTAATACGTAAGACAATGCTTCCACAAGCAAATCATTTCAAGTAATTTTGTTAAACAATGACCTTTTTCACTTTGTCTTGGCAGACAGTGTCATTTTTAGAGAACATAAGATACAAATATCAAGGTGACAGATTTACAAATCTTTCCAGAATCTTTGTTTATCTTTTTTTTGTTTTGTTTTAATTTTCTCATTTGTTCCATAATGAAAATAAATAAATAGAAGTTATTAAAGTTGCAGAATCAAACTAGATAGTGAAGTTTGAAGACAAACATTGATGCTGGGTTGAGGAAAAAGTTTAAAGTTGCAGAATTAAATTATGTTTAACATTTTCTTTAGTTTTCTTCTTTTGTTCATTGAAGGTTTTTTTCCCAGCTTGAAAAATGACAGAACACGTGTGACTTTTTGACTACTTAATTACTATAATTTACAATCTTATACAAATGTACCGATTATATCCACAAAGTTGTAACACCGTTTAGTGAGATTAGTCTGTATGTGCCTGTTGACCACGAGATACATTATATAATCGAGGACCATAAATTTGTCCTAACAGTGTCGTGCAGATTAACGTTATGAAACCACCCCCAAAAAGATTTTGCCTTAGACCAACATTAGTGTTTCCTATATAGCCAGCGTCTGGCGCAATCGTTACGCATTCCTTAGCCTAACACTGTTTGTTGTTTGTTATTATAATTATTTCTCTACAGGCTTCTTCAGCCAAATAAATCTCAACCAAATCCTATAGGAAAGTGTTCCCTAGACTAGAGAAATCCCTGTCTGGTCCAAGGCCCCGCCCCCTCGCGCGTGGCGCTGTCCATCACAGTGGTGCTGCTCTCTGAAACTCCGCGAGCTCGAGCGCGCGCCCGAGCAGATCGCTGCTGAAGCGCGAGGCGACGGAGGGAAAGTTACGCTGCTCAGACTCTGGAGGATCACAGTCCGGCAAATGAGGAGAGAATTCAAGCATCATGCCCTGCGATTCAAACACTGTCGCTTGAGATCGGGAAGCGCGTTGTAAACTTGCAATCATGTTTTGGACTATTTTGTTGCCATATTGTGTGACTTTTGTGTTGGGAAATAAGACCGACGAACGAATACCTTTCTTTCACGGGCATGTGTTTGAAAACTCCCCACCTGGCTCAAAAGTGAACGGACTGAGTATCCCGGTGAAGCGCGTCGACCCGCAAAGATGGTGCTCCAAGTCCGGGATGCACTTGAAACTCCTGGGCGACAGGAGTGAAGATTTCCACGTCTTCGCCCACCACAAGCGAGGACACATATTACTGAAAACCTCCAACGTTCTGGATCGAGAGGAGCGCGCCGAATATTTCCTGAGCCTCGCGCTTTGCTGTCAGAGCTGCGCTTCAGCCGAGCGCGTCGTGGCCGAAGTTGCTTCAATTAAAGTGGACGTGCTCGACACGAACGACCACGAACCCACCTTCCGTCACGCAGACGTGAAAATAACTTTAGACGACGCCACGGCCCTAAGGTCGGTGGTGTACACGGTGAAAGCGGAGGACATTGACAGCGGCAAAAATGCCGAGCTCATTTATTACGCGCTCCCGAAAAACGGAAGCTTCTATGTAGTGCCCAAAACCGGCGACATCCTCCTCGTGGACTCGATTCTCGGTCTCGCGCAGCCTATAAAGTTCAGCGTGTTTGCGCGAGACCACGGCTGGCCCTCTCGGACCAGTCAGAATGTGGATATAGAAATCAGTCCTCGCCAATGGCCAGCCCTTCCTCGGCTCGAAGACGGACTCTCGAGAAAGTCCCGCTCCGTGCCCGAGCCGGTGCCTATCACCGTGTCCGAAGACGCGAGTATCGGCTCCGTCATAATGAATCTGCACCCGGTGAGGTTTCAGTCCGCCAGTTTTGAGCTGGTTCACCCGGACACGGATAACTCTCCCGTCACCGTGAGTCGGGACAGCGGAGATTTGGTTATATCACGGCGGCTCGACCGAGAGACGCAGCCGCTAGTGGAGATAACTGTAAAAGTACAAGATAAGCGAGGTGAGTGCGCCGTAACTAATCCAAATACATGCAAAATACCACTATGGTCCCCTTCCCACATATACAGTGTATGACTGTCTCCAGCGCGTGCTGGCATCTCCTGATGTCACTTGTGAACACCCAAAATGACGAGCGCCTCAAAGTACCCAAATCCACCTCCTCTCCCCTCAGACTAAGCACGTCATATGCAGGTTCCCTCATAACAGATGCTCAAAGTTCACAGGAATCAAAGTTTAATTATAACTCGCGGTGTAATTGTCAATGCGCATGAATCCAGTGGTGCGCTCGCTGCGGCATCAATGAAAGCGTCCACCTGCATTATGATGCAAAAAAATGTATTCATGCACACTTTGGTGATAAATGCAGCGAGTTGCTTAAAATGGTGCCACAATTAGCAAACTGTGAATTGTGCAAATGGTTTGTTTTCATTACGAAGTGCATTGTTTGCATCTATTGTGACTTGTGCAAGTACATTTTTGAAGTTTTAGCTGGTAATCAGTAATTGTATTTAAAGTTGTGCAAAGGTGCACATAACTTCTGAATTATGTGCACAACTCAAGCTTTTAAATGTGAGCAGGTTGTTCAAATTGCTTTGTTCAACAAGTCATGATTTTCTTCACCTTTCATTTGGCTTTGAGACATTCCTTTTCATTTATACAGGTCAGTGCTCAGCTATTTAGGTCTTTGTGTGTGTGTGTGTGTGTGTGTGTGTGTGTGTGTGTGTGTGTGTGTGTGTGTGCGCGTGTGTGCGTGTGTGTGTGCGTGTGTGTGCGCGTGTGTGCGTGTGTGTGTGTGTGTGTGTGTGTGTGTGTGTGTGTGTGTGTGTGTGTGTGTGTGTGTGTGAACAGGGAGAGATGGTGGGAATTGCACATGGGTCCTCTTACAGAATCATAGCATACTTCTACATTCTTTGCTTTACCAGGTGAACTCATTGCATCAAGCTGACTTTAAGCAGGAATCCGGGGTGATTTAATCCTTTTGGAGCTGGAGATTGTGCTCTACTTTTTCTTCATCTGCTTGCATTAGCCATGTAATCCCATCTCATTCACTTTCTCATTTTGGGGATTTAAGACTGGCAGTGCAGTTAGAAGAAACTGCGAGGAAGATGAGGCGTTTAGTGGAATGTGCTCATATTTGAGCAGTTGACCGGGCATGATTTAGCAGTCTGTGATTTAATTAGTGTTGGCTTGTTAATCAGGAGCTTTCTGGTTGCTGGACCTGCGGGTCTGGAGCTACTCCCCCCCCAAACCCTAGCATATGCTCATAGGTGCTTATTTATGCGGGTGGGGATGTTTGCAGGTCTGTGAATGTTGTGCGGTGTGTGTCCCTCTGCGAAAGCTTAGCACAAACAATGAGGCCAAACAGCTGGTTTTAATCAGGAGTGAGAAGAGCGTCTGCTGACCTCACATTTGCCTGTGGCTCTTTGGAAGTAATGAGCTTTCAGGTAACCACATTTATTTAAAAGTTGGGATAAGTGTGTGTGTGTGTGTGTGTGTGTGTGTGTGTGTGTGTGTGTGTGTGTGTGTGTGAAAGATATTTATATCTCTCCTCTTTTTTAGCTATGGATAATGCATTTTTAATCAGGATAAACGCCAAAATATGGAAGGCATCCTATTTCCAAAGGAAGTTAAGTCAAAATTCCCTTTTGAATTAGTGAAAATCATTCATTATTGAAATAGGGGAGCAAAAGAAGTTTCAAGTGAGAAGGTGAAAAAACGAAAAAGTTAAAACACATCAACTGAGCAATTGGTGACAGCCTCTATAACAACTTTAAAACGTCAAAGCTGTACTTTGATCTCCTGTAGGTATTTAATGATTAATATGTAGAGACGACTAAAACAAAATCTAAATGCACCGGGTAGGCCTCAGATTCGCTCAAGAACAACACTCTCCTCCAGAACAATCAAGGAAGTGACAATGTCTGGAGGTGAATGTGGAGCGTCTTCATTATCTCGCACTGCTGTCAAGATTGCTGAATGTTAACAATGTTAGTCTACCTCTCTTTTTTTTGTACTTTTCCCTTCTGTCTAACCTTTGTGTGTTAACTGGATGAATGTACAAAGTGCCATTTCAGTCGAATTCATTTTGTTAAACCTGACCTAATACAATGGTATTTGAAGAAAATAGACATATATTAAATGTGTTTGATACCGGTGACACTAATGTGTCTTTATATTATCTAAACCACACTTTAAGGTACTCTTGTAATATAATACATTGTAAAAAAAAAAAGATTCATTGGATTTACTAAATATTTTAAGGTAAGTGGTTATAGACAATTTATATAGGCTGAGTTTAAACCATCAAATTAAATGTAGTAATGTTCAACTTAATTTGTTTGTTTAAACTCACCTTATATAAATTGTTTGCAGCAATTTACAATGAGGGCAACATGGTGGCTCAGTGGTTAGCACTGTCGCCTTACAGCAAGAAGGTCACTGATTTGAGTTCCGACTGGGTCAGTTGGCATTTCTGTGTGGAGTTTGCACGTTCTCCCCATGTTTGCGTGGGTTTCCTTCGGTTTCCCCCACGGTCCAAAGACATGTGGTATAGGTGAATAAGCTGTGGTGTATGTTTGTGAATGGGTGTGTATTGATGTTTCCCAGTACTGGGTTGCAGCTGGAACCGTATGCACTGTGTAAAACATATGCTGGATAAGTTGGCGGTTTATTCTGCTGTGGCGACCCCTGATGAATAAAGGGACTAAGCTGAAGGAAATTGAACGAATGAATGAATTTACAATGAACCATTTTTTATATCTCAGCATATGTTCACGCACTCTTCCAATTCTTTCCATCGCATTTAAGTTTTTTTGTTTCTTTTTGTTTATACAATATAATGATTTAGTTATAATAACTTTACAAAATGGTAGCCATTGACATCCATAGCATTCATATGGGTGCCATTCTAGCATTCTTCAGAATATATATTTTTTGTTGTTATTCAAAATCTCATAAGGGTTTGAACATCTTCTGATACATTAACATTTTTGGGTGAACAAACTTTGTATTCATTCACAAAAAAAAATTATTCACTCGATTTACTATATTTTTAAGGTAGGTGGTTGCAAACTATTTATTTGGGCTAAATGTAAACAAACAAATTAGGTGGAACCATTGCTAAATTTAATTTGTTTGTTTAAATTCAGCCCATATAAATTGTTTGCAGCAGTTTTGCAAGTTTTTCAGTGTATGCAATTCTGATTTTCACCTTAATTGATTAACTGGAGGATTAGTATAAAACCTTCACAAGTGGCTTGTTCATAAAACATGAGCAAATCTCAGATCACAAGGCCATTCCAAAATGACAAAACATGTCACTAAAATAATGCAATATCTTAACAAAATATCTATATATTAGGTTATATAATTACCTAAATTATTTATTATGTGATACAAATGATTTTTGCTTAAAAATTATAATGCTTTTACAGAGAAAGAAATTCAATTCAATTCAAGTTTATTTATATAGCGCTTTTTACAATGTAGATTGTGTCAAAGCAGCTTAACAGGTTCTAGTGAAGTCCAGATTTCAGAGTTGAAATGCATGGTAACACTTTAAAATAATAGTCCATTATTTATTGTTAAATTAATAACATGAAGTAAGTAAGAAAAATCGCTTTTATTATTCATTCATTCATTCATTTTCTTTTCGGCTTAGTCCCTTTATTAATCTGGGGTCGCCACAACGGAACAAACCGTCAACTTATCCAGCATATGTCCTACACAGCGGATGCCCTTCCAGCTGCAACCCATCTCTGGGAAACATCCACACACACTCATTCACACTCATACACTACGGACAATTTAGCCTACCCATTTCACCTATAGCGCATGTCTTTGGACTTGTGGGGGAAACCGGAGCACCCGGAGGTTTGCAGAACATGCAAACTCCACACAGAAATGCCTACTGACCCAGCCGAGGCTCGAACCAGCGACCTTCTTGCTGTGAGGCAATCGTGCTATCCACTGCGCCACCGTGCAGCCCATTGCTTTTATTAATCATTAATTATTACTATATGAATTAAGCATTTATTAATCATAGTTCAACATTTACAGATGCATTAATAAATCCTTAGTAGTTCTTGTTAACATTAGTTAATGCACTGTGAGTGAACATGAACCAACTACCAACTACCAACTACTAACCAAGATCAATATAGTGCAATACATGTATTGCTCAGTGCTTGTTCATGTTAGTAAATACATTAACTAGCATTAACGAATGGATCGTTATTTTAAAGTGTTATGTATGATCTAAACTATTTAGATAAAGTAAACTCGCAGTTAAACAGTTCAGTATTTTTTACAGAAAAAAAAGAAAAAAAAGAAGAAATAATGAATTTTTAAAATTGCAGTACACTTTTTTTTAACTATCATTTTATGTAAATCTCAAGGACTACATGTTACAGCAGTGGCATTTTTACAGTGCAGTTGAACAGAACTGATATGCCCATACATCTTCATAAATGTAAATTATTCCTGACATCATCTCTCTTCCTACAAATCTCTCCATACATCTCCGTCCTTGCATGTTAATGTGATGTGCGCTGTCTGTTGAATCGCTGAGTAAGTCTAGGTAATTTGGCTCAAGATGTGTCTTCCCGAGTCCTTCCCTTTCTTTTCCCTCCACATTTCTTCATTATCTTTCTCACTCTCCACCTCACTTTCTATCTTCTCCCTCATAACCCTTCTGCTTTCTTGTCAGAGCACGTCTGATGCTGCCAGTCTTTGTGGTATCAGTGCTGTGGGATCAATTAACCCCTGCACAGAGGATGCTGATAGATAGTTTGTGTGTGCTTGCGTACAGAGCCTGTATTTGTGTATACCGATGACAGACCTCAAACCAATCTCAACAGTGCAATATAATCTTACCTTAGAGATGCCATCGGCTGTCTTGCTCAAGCCCTTTTTCTCTCTCAATTAGACATGATGGAGTTGAGCTCCTTGTAATTCAGTGCAAGTTTTCAGATGGAAAAGAGATTGACACTAGCCTATTCTTCTCTCTCTCTCTCTCTCTCTCTCTCTCTCTCTCTCTCTCTCTCTCTCTCTCTCTCTCTCTCTCTCTCTTTCTCTCTCTCGCTCTCTCTCTCGCTCTCTCTCACTCTCTCTCGCTCGCTGTCTCAGCTGGTCCAGTATAATCCAGTCGTAGTCATTTCCTTTGACTATATTTTATTAAAGGCATACTTCACCCCAAAAAATGACAATTTTGCAGCACTTACCCTCGGGCTATCCAAGATGCAGGTGACTTTTTTTCTTCAGTACAACATAAATGATTTGTAGCTGAAAATGTGGGCCTTGGTGATTCATACAATGCAAATCAATTTGCTACCAACAAAAACAAAATTAATGTCCTAAAAAGACATACTTTTTTTAGGTTGGCATACAAACCTACTTTTTATATATATTGGACATATTTATAGCATTTATTTACAGAAAATGACAATATATCAATATACAGCATCCTTTTTTTTAGACCTTGAATAAATGTACACATTTTACATACTTTACACATATACATACTTTTTTGACCCAAATATTGAAGGACTTAAAACGTTTATTTATTTATTTATTTATTTATTTATTTATTTATTTATTTATTTATTTATTTATTTATTTATTTATTTATTTATTTATTTATTTATGTATTTATTTATTTATTTATTTTTATTTTTATTTATGTGTATGAATGTGATTCTGTTATGTTTAGTTAAATTAACTGATGTTTGCAAATGGAACCTTAATAAACATAACTAATTTACAAAAGCTCTATAAATAGTCTCAGATCTTTCAATGTCATAGGCCAGATTAACATGTACAATGTGGAAATTGTAATGTCTAAAAATAAATCGCCTATTAAGTGCTCAAGCATTTGGTGCTGTGATAAACAACCACTGCCAATACAATGATTTAAATATTCTCAATAGACACACTAAAAGTTTAAATAATAAATGATTATTTGCATAATTTTGAAGTGCCCATGATATATTGTGCATGTTTATTATCACAACATATTGAATTACTGAATATGGGCTTATGTCTAATTTAAAAGTAGACATGCACTTCTATGTTTGCATAACAAGTAAAGTCACTTTTTTTCTGTAGCATTTCATTTCTGTCACAGCAGCTTTACAAACATAAACAGGCAAAATAGAAGAATTAATTAGCAGTAATAATGTGATCGGTTTGAAAGTTCAGTACACACATTGTGCTGTTCCATAAAACACAGCATTGTCTAGAAAACAGTGTTACTGCTTAATAATGAATTTATTTTTAACAATAAATTCAAGTGTTTTAATTCTGCTAGGCTAATATTTCGGCCTTCAACTGCATATAAATTTATCAGTTCTGAATGGCCAATTCTACAATGTGAGACAGAATCAGTTTAGCATTCCTATTATTTAAATCCTTCAAAGGTTGGTGATACCTCCATCCAGACACCCTAACAATTCAGCCTTCCATCTTTTCTCCTGAGCTCAATCTCCAGGCAGACTTAAGCCTCGCTGTTTCATGTCGAGCCAGCAGGGAGCAACATAAGGAACCCATAACCTTCTCTGTCGCTTTCCACTTCACCACCAGCTCTCTTTAAATCAGCAGAAAGCAACAGGAATTGGGATTTAGGCCCTTTGCATATTTGCCAAGAGATAAAGCAACCAAAAAAAAGCACTGTCCTCACATAAAGCACAGGAAAATTTGATGTCCTCACCCTTCGATCCCTGATCTTACCTCAGCCCGCTCCACTTTAATCAAGGCTCTCTGGTATTGTTTGCTTTGCTGTGGGTTCAGTCTCCACCACCAATGAAGGCAGTGCAGCCACCCATTGTACGTCACCTGTGCTTCTGTTAGCCAAATGAAGACCTGGGGAACTGAGGACACAGATAGGGCATTTCTGCTTCACTGCGACTCCTTCTGTAGTGAAATGTAAGAGAGGCCAGCTGACCAGAAAATTCTGCCAACCGAATGAACGTCTGGCTTGAAAATCAGTCCCTGGAAGGCATGAAACCTGACCAGGGAATCTGCTTTAAAAAAAAGCCTATGCTTGAAGACCTTACAACAATGGTGTTATGTTTAACAAGAAAGGCCATTCATATGCAATGAATAGAAGATTTTTTTTTTCTGATTTGTTAATTATTTAAATGTGATGTTTTGCCACATTTGGTTTGTTATTATTTTAAATCAAGTGCTATTTTAGATTAATGTTTAGAATGGTTTGAATTAAATATGTATTGTTCAATGCATTTTGCAGTATTATTATTATTATTATTATTATTATTATTATTATCATTATTATTATTATTAGTAGTAGTAGTAGTAGTAGTAGTAGTAGTAGTAGTAGTATTTACTTATTTATTTATTTATTTATTTATTTATTTATTTTGATTATTATTATTTTTTTTTATGTGTTGGTACCACCACATTGGTATCCATCTGCCATTCCTACACAATGTTTTTGCTTAAAAAAAAATAGACAGAGAAGATGTAGTGGAATAAGGAAAAAAAACACACACATTATGAGACGCAAGGTTATGAGACGCAAGTTGAATTTCTTTTTACTCCTCATTTTTAGAATGCTGTTTCATGTGCAAGATGCTGGAAAAATGAGAGATGTGAATGCAGTGGTCAAACAAGTCCGTCAAGTGTATGTTTTCATAGAATAAAAAATTAAAAAGCAGCACAGTGGAATACAAAAACCTGTAACCAACTACTACTGTTTCATATTTCTTGCTTGCATGATGTTGACAGTTTGAAAGTTGATGTTATTTTCTTCGTTTTGGCAAAATTCATTCATTCATTCATTTTCATTTCGGCTTAGTCCCTTTATTAATCTGGGGTTGCCACAGCGGAATGAACCACCAACTTATCCAGCATATGTTTTACTCAGCGGATGCCCTTCCAGCTACAACCCCTCACTAGGAAACATCCATACACTCTCATTCACACACATACACTACGGACAATTTAGCTTACCCAATTCACCTGTACCACATGTCTTTGGACTTGTGGGGGAAACCGGAGCACCCGGAGGAAACCCACGCCAACACGGGGAGAACATGCAAACTCCACACAGAAATGCCAACTGACCCAGCCGAGGCTCGAACCAGCGACCTTCTTGCTGTGAGGCGAACGTGCTATCCACTGCGCCACCGTGAGGCCCTTTGGCAAAATTGTTACTTTTAATAACACAATACTTATGCCGTACGTTTAGTCATTTTGAATTTGATTAGAACATTTCGTATAAACAGTTGAAGTCTGTCACTTTGCCGGACTGACACTGATGCCAGATCCTGCCTCCCCTAACTGCAAGTTAATCAATGGGGAATTGAGAATGGATGGTAATATTGTTCTATCTAGTGTGATGTGACTGGTTACCTTAGATAAAGGCGTTTTTTTTTTTTTCATGAAAGAAGGCTACTGCTCGCTTTATCATTCAAACATAAACACATTTTAGGAAAGATGAAATATAGGACACTAAATAAAAAGCTAAAAAAAAAATGGAACTGTCGCAAGGGAAACTAAAACAGCACCCAAAACCAGACAGAATAATTCCAATCTTTTAAACAAAAGAGCCTAATGTCAGTTGGTAACACTGAGTCATTGCAGAATCCATTACAAGCTCTGATTTCGTTAGAAACAGTGCTTTGGAATGTGCAATTAAGACTGAACATGCACATTGCCTGGACCAGCTGAGATAAGCTATCCGAGCAACTAAAAAACATGTCAGTTTTTGTTGCCGATTTGCTGTGTGTTATTGGAATGTGAGTTTGGCAAGCAGTGGTTGAGCCCAGGATTGCTCAGGATTTCTCCATTAAGGTTTTAAAGGAACACTCTTTTTTGAAGATACTGTAGGCTCATTTTACAACCCTCTAGAATTAAAAATTTTACTTTTAACATTTTTTAACCATTTTTTACCAAAGTAAACCTGAATCAGCTCTCACAAATGTCTCCATGCTTGCAAGGTTTGCTTTCTGTGCAAGCAGGTTGTCATGTTGGTTATATTGACAAAAGTTAATAATATCATTGCACCGGCTCATTGAGCCATCATCTGAATGAATTAAAAAATGGTAAAACTCAGCATGTTTAACTATGATTATATGATTATGCATGGTTTAGCTCCTCCTCTTTTGGCAGACTTTATTCAATTTAAATATGTAGAAAACAGAGTAACCAGGGCTGCAGCTAGAGCTGATTGCATTATTCCACTTTGAAAAGATTCTTTTGTCAAGCTTGTTTTTCTTTTGTTGAATCGCATCAGTGGAATTTGATCTGTTAGAGAATATGTGTATCTTTTATTTCATTTAAGTGTAATTTTATGAAATGGCTTTTTGATAATCAACATTGTGAATGCTAGGTTTTTTGCTATTTTTGTTGTTGTGGTTGTTTTTTGTTGTTCATTTGAGTATTGTTTATAGTTTGAGTTTGTATTTTTATTGGTATAGGTCTTGGCAAAGGGACCACCAATGAAAACTAGTCTTTGGGCTACGTTCTTGGGGAATGTTGATTAATGTACATTGTCACTTGCTGTGAAATAAATGAGATAAATTAATTATATACTGTATATATAAGCAGAGTGTTTCTTTGTAGTTACCTAAAATAGCTGTATAGAGGTGTTGTGAATAAGGCCACTGTGTGAACAAACTTTACTTGAAAGAGACTTTGTTTAAGGCAGAGATATACATTGGTTCAGTTTCTTATCTTGACCTTACAATTGTTACAGACTTCTTTATTGCTGCTTCTACTGTTGCCCCTCCCGAACCAGAGAGGAATGTTAGTGATGAGGACATTTAGAGGAGGTTTATTTTGGTAAGGGATGTAATGAGCATGATTGTGTGCTGATTACACCCAGCCAACGTACTGGAGTGTCTTGGGTGAGATGCGAAGAGGAGATGAGGGTAAAAGCGAGCGGTGACAAGCCTCATTAACAGAAAATACTCTGCTCCGCTGCCGAAGCCCTGCTGTTGATGAGGAGCCTAACTGCTAGACTCTCTAATTATGCGCTGTAACCGCCATCCCACAGAAAGCAATAACCCCCACCACTCTGCATATGCAAATATGACAGACCCGATCATTAGGTTTTATGCCTCAAAGCCAAATTGTTATTGTAAAACCATTGAAGCCAAGGGCAAAGACGTAAAACTCGATCACGCATTTTGACACATTTTTACGAGCCTTCCTCAATAACAGAACAAATGTTTTTGAATGTCATGGATAGTCAAGGGTAATGTGCCATGAAAGTATTGTTTCAAATCAGAACAATTATTTGATGCTTTAAAAAAAAAGATAGGTTTTCAAAGCCAAGAATGTATAATTTGGCTCGTTCCTCACTCCATGTTTTCCAGCATTTAGGTTAGCGTGCCATATTGAAATTTCATAATGATGCCCACAAATTATGTCCCATATGTTCATGGGTCTTGTGCTCCGCTCAATCCCTTGACTATTAAAAACAATTTCGAAACACGTCACACTGTTGATTTTAAATGCACATTTGGTCTTTCAGAGGACAAACTTTTTTGATTCATTCATTCATTATTATTATACTTTTACTTTAAGTACCGCTAATAAACTCACATTGTTACATTTTCCCATGCTTGAAACCAAGACCATGAGATTTTCCACTGATCCACTTATAATGGAGTTCAGTGAAGCAGCTTGAGGAACGCAGGGGACTCTGGAGTATGTGGACCTGTCAGGCTTGACCATGACCATTAAAATACCATATAGTTGCTCACATCTGTGCACTGCAAGAGGAGCCTACTCATGGGGCTTTGGCGAGTTTTCCAAAAAGTCAGCCTCTGCAGATAATTGCTGGAGGGGAAAAAAGCCTACAAAACAAAAATCCCACACTAATTAAAGCACATTAAATCTATTTCCTATTTCTTTTAGCACATTTTGCTGTGTTTTCAGATTGCTGTGTGTTTGTGTGTGTGTGTGTGTGTGCGTGTATGTATGTGTGCGTGTGTGTGTCTGTGTGTGCGTTCTTGTTTATGTGGTTTACGAGGACATAAAACTGTATAATGACAGGGGTGTGACCTAGGTGTTAATTTGTTAAGTTGGTTTATGAGGATATGCATTGTGTCCTTGTAATTCAAGAATCATTTGCCCAAGAATCATACTTAAAGGGGTCTTTAAATGTCTCTGTGTGATTGGTAAAGTGGTCTTAATTTCACTGTAATATTTTACAATTTCCCCTATATCTGTTGATTTGGGTTTTGACTTTGATAAGATCTTTGCCAGATGCTCCATTCCAGGGAAAATGGTCTTCACATCAACTCAAGATCAGGCAAGGGTCTTTGTGAGGCTTTTATTGTCTTGAATTTATGGTGATTTGAGTATTTAAGGGAAAGATGCATACGTGTCTGTAGAATTCTCTAGCCAGGATACCCGTTGCAGTGTTGAGTCTCTGAGCTCTGCATCAAGGCTTATATACTGCAATGTACTTCTACACAGTCAGGTATTAATCTCTAACTCTTAAATGAATCATTGGGTAATTGATGTTGTACAATCTGAATTGGCTTATTTTGTTTAAT
>CAIGQW010034093.1:194012-213616 GCA_903798125.1 Danio choprae
TTATTATTATTATTATTATTATTATTATTATTATTATTATTATTATTTAGGTAATACAACTTTTGGCCTTCTGCCTCTTCCTGCACATGGCTTATTTTTTCTGTTTTAATCCAATATTTTTGTATTCTTGTGCAAATAAAGAAAAAACGAATAAGAAAACAATGGTGTTTATGGTGTTAACAAAGGCTTATGGTGTGGCCATTTCAATGTACTGAACCCTTATTTTTAAGCTATGCCTAGGTAGACCTAGGTTTTGTTTTTTTTTGTTTTTTATGGCGGTTTTAAGTATGTATGTTTTTAAGTAATTACTGCTAAAAGAGAATCTTCAGGGATTTGAATCACAGGGTGTCCTAAATTTGTCACCCACTTATTCCTAAATAAAAAACATGACCTATGGCCAACAAGTTTGTGCCTATTAAACAGAAAACAGCAGACTATCAATTGGTAAAGAGGAACAGCTTCTTATTCTCATCAAGGGTTTTTACAGTGGTTTCACTTGTATTACTTGGCAACACAGATGGCAACACAAGAGCTTTGTGTATTAACATCATTTGAAAACAAAGAAACAAAAAAAAAACCCTCCCTGATCCACCATTTATTGATAAAATCAACCACCCCTAAAACAAATCCCATTCTGTATAATAAGATCTAAACCAACCAGGTCACAGTGATTTAACCCTGCTGAGTTTGAATCTGCAAAGAAGCAACCAGATTCATAATATCATTTTGCTCCTAAGCAAACACTCACCATAATAAGCACCAAAATACCTCCTTTAAAATGACAAGGCTTGCTGAATAATACAGTCATGCTATTTTATTTTAGAATGTGATGTAATACTTTACGGGTTGTAATAAGATAAGCATGTGACATTGTTTATCTGGATTAAATCTATTTTCTTCCATTATGCTTATCCCATCTGAAGTGGTCTTAAATGCTGATTGTTACAAAGAGCAGAGTAATATTATACTCTGGACTGAATTTAGAGTCCAGACAGGTCATTTTCTATAGCATATTCTATGAAGAAAAGGAAAGGTCAAAGTAATGCTGAATTTCTATATCACGAAATCATTGAAATGATCCCAGTCTAACCACAGCATGCAAGCAAGTCATTTAAAAAGGATAGTTCATGAGAGTTCGTAGTGAAGAAGATTTTTTTTTTCTTTTGTGGACATCTTGAGACATGCTTTTTAATATTAATATTTCTGAATGAAGTCTTTAATTTTCAGTCATCTGAAACGGATTAATAACAACAAGAAGAATAAGTTGTTTTATGTTTTAAAATAATATATAATCCTGTTGCATTTAAGAGCCCAAGCACAACAGAGGTTATATTATAATCTAAGTATGGCAAAGAAATCAATTTCAGTAATGAGTAACTAAAGACATTTTAAGTCAAATGGCAGAAAAAACCAACAATAATTCTTTCACATTTCTGCCACTTTGGTTGTGTGTTATTTCCGTTTGTGACAGAGCTGTACCACTGCATTACACTGTATCTTGGCCCTTGTGTTTTCTGTGATCACATGGCCTATGTTATGCATGTGTATGTTCTCTCTGCCCCTCTAGTTATCTAATTAATGAATTATTTGCCACACCTGTTTAGTTCCTCATTAGTTTGACTTTATACACTCCTTGTGTGTTTTGTCTTGTTGCTGATGTGTTGTCTTTATGTGACTTTAACCTTAAACTTAATAGTGTTTCTTTGCTCTAAATTGTATTAAGTTCATACCTTGAAATAGTCTGATTTAGGTCTTGTCAAGGATTGTGAGGGAAAGGAGTGAGTACCCAAGTGCAGTAAATAAATAATGGGTTTAGTAATAAAAAAAAAATAGGAAAAGACAATAAAAACTACCCAGAAGGGGGAAAATAACTGAAAAGGCAAACTAGACTGGGCTGGGCTGGCAAGACAGACTGGTGGCAAAATCGCGCACTCACTACAAGACAAGAACAAAGACAAGAGACGCGTAAATGACAATAGATGAGCAGTGCCCGGACTAGAATAATTCCAGGCAAAACAAGAATAAACATGACCGAAGTGGCATTTCTTTTCCTGAAATGTCTTGCTCACATTATGCAATTTCACCCACTTTTGAGTCTTCTGTGACAAATTTGGACAAATTCTAAAAGAATCCTGCAATGTTAGGCTAAAATCTGTTGTCTTTCATCATTGATTTGACATATTCACGATAGCCGATTAGATATAGTTTACCCTAAAATGAAAATGTACTGACTATTTACTCACCCTCAAATAGTTATAAACTTTAATGAGTTTCTTTCTTCTGTTGAAAACAAAACATACAGTATATTTGAAGAAAGCTGAAAACTTGCATCCATTGCCATGGTAGGAAAAACAAAAACTTTGGAAGTTAATGGTTAAAGGTTTATAGCTTTGTTCAAAGTAGTTTGCGTTCAATAGAAGAAAGAGGGAGTATTTCATCAAACAAGTAGAGGGAGAGTAAATGATGACAATTTCAATTTTGAGGTGGAACTATCCATTTAATGGCCATTGCGATCAAATGTTCCCTCCGATGAAAATGAAATTCTGGCAGTGGTCGAAGATTTCAGACACATTCCTACAGTGCGACTTCAATAGGAGCACCAAATCTGATGACGCAATCAGGGAGTCAACTTCAAACCACCAAAGGGGAAATGTCAAAACGGCTCTTTTTTCTCATTTTATTATTAAGGCAAGTTGTGAACAAAATTAATGCTACAGCTTGTTTATGTTTGCCATGAGGTATAATTTAAGAACCCCGTTTACGGAGCACATCATAGAAGGATGGCATCAAATCTAAATGGATTTTCTTTCATGACCAAACTGCATTCGTGACAAATTCAGTAATTAATTTTATGATTTAAGGGTTTATCACTTCTGACCAATTTGTGGCACTGTTACAAATTAATGTGGTGTGGTCAATGTGAGATGATTAGTACACACCTAAAGTCTGGTGTCAAAAGATACAGCTTAGGTTAGAAGATGGCATAATGCCATTAAATTAGTTGATGAGGTAAAAACGTAGCTTTGCCTGTTGATGACAAAGTCTCAATTTCAAAGAAAATCCATTTGGTGAATAAGGAATTCAGACTTGATCAATCAGGCTCAAAAGTCTGCATCTTTTGATCAAGTTTTGTATTAATCAATTTCTATATTTAAATAAACAAATGAATTAACAAACAAACAAATAGTTTCAACTGATCAGTTGTACACTGTGTGTCTAAATATAAGTCCTTATTTTCGGGTGGTTTCTTTTCACTTTTATTAAGGTAGTACTGTTCCATACAGTTGATAAAGGCTTATTAGGTAAGATCCTTAAGTTGGGACTCCTAACTGTTTTTTTTTGTTGTTGTTTTTTTTACTTTTAAATTCACATTTTTGGGTAAAACACTCTTGAAACACTCGCAGTTTAAAATCACACACCTCTAGAATAAACAGCATGGGTAAATGCTATAATTCAAACGTACAAACAGAGTGAGTCAGAGTGTGTATCCAGTTTACACATGAAATGAAAAGTGCTCTATTAAATCCTGAGCTTTTCGAAGAAAAATATTAATGAATGTAATGGAAAAACTCAGTAGGCGTTTAATTCATCATACCTGCACATCGCCAAACGTGATCACTAAACGCTTGTGCTTCCATTCATTAAACTAAACCCACAGAAGACATGTAATTCATTACCAAAACATAATAACGTCCTACCCCCCAATGTATGTAACTTATGTTTTCACACCTCTGCGATGAGTTCAGTCATTACAATTCCATGCACTGTTCTTTGTTCATGCTAATACCCAATAATCTCCATGTCAAAGCACCTAGTTCCCTTCTCATTACTATTAAACACACTGGCATTGGCTGCGGTGTTGTTGATTAGTTCTTTAATAACGTTCCCGTCTGCTTTGCCCTCCTGATAATCAAGGACTGGGCTGAGTGCAGTCATGCTCATCAGACAATGGCCTGATGTGATTGGGCCACACTGTCATTAAAAATCCTCTGGCTTCTTTTTTTCCCTGACTCATATTCGTCTCTTAAACACTGATATCATACATGAGACACACTCTGTGAGAGGGATTCCATTCACCAGGTCCAACTGCCCCCATATTTGTAGGTTAAACTCTTTTTTTATGGTAACTCCTCAAAAAATTAAGTTTTGGCCATATTGTCCATACTCATTTAAGCTAGAATTAATTCAAGAGTTCACACTTAGCTGATGATTGATTATAAAGCGAGTCTGGCATGCTGTCCCGGGAGAGAGCCCTGAGCTCATAAGATCCTTGAGCCTGGGGCTCCCTTCCGTTTGCAGGGCGAGAGGGGAGTTTGAGCTCAGGTAGGTCTCGAGAACTCCCCACCCTTGTATAGAGTTGATGACAGATACAATTTGCTGTGTAGAGAAATACTGCTAATAAGGACCCATTAAAATAAAGACCCATTTATGTTTAAGCAGGGTAACAAGATCGAAGTTTAAGACATTAGATTGATAAATATGCACAGGCAACTTTTCTATACAAAATGAAACTTTATTGACTAATCTAACAGAAACTAACACTTAACACAACACACATTTATACGCGTTGTATAGAAGTGTAAAGGAAGAAAAATAGGAGTTTGAAAGAGTGTAATGATGTAAAAAACTCAGATTTTGAAAGACCAAACCAAGCGAACCAAAAATAATCAATTTAACCTTTCTATGGTATCTTTAGGAAACCATAGGGAACTTTTAATTTAGTTTACATCAGTTCAGTGGTAGTCTGGAAGTGTTACTTTCGCTTCCTTTGTGATGTGAAGAACTCCATCTGTTGAGCTAATGTTCCCACATGGTTAGCTGGTGGTCGGCTCTTTTTCCTGTGAGGCTTGGAGTGGGGTGGAGCCTGTCGTTTCAAGTTTTTGAGGCGGCAAAAGGACTAGTCATGTTGACTTCTGATATCACGGCGTACTAAACTTAACTAGACTCTCGGCGGACAAGAAAGAAAGTAGGTATCAGAGATGGGAATGTCTGAGCTGTGCGGTTAACCCATTTTTGCCAGGGTCCAAGTCTCTTCACTGGACCTGAAGAGAAGCTGTGTCGGTTCTCTTCTTGTTCTGATCTGCTCTGCGGTTCTCTGGGGTGCGGCCTTAGTCCCCAGCTTTTATAAGGGTGGTCTTATAACACCCTCGAGAGCTGAGCTGACCAATGGGAAAATGGAAAGTTTTATGGGCCTTTGTTCCGAAGTGTGGTGATTTACATATGCATTCTGGGTGTAAGCTAATGCAGAAATGTTTCTTAAAATGTTAATATGTGTGCACTCATATTAACATAAAATGTAAATAATCACAGTACACAGTTCAGTACACCAAATTAGCTTTCCTGGGACATCAAACATGAGCCATCTATGATCTTGTTTAGCTGTGGTAGAGTTAAACATTGATTGCAGGAGGATTAAAACAATAATATTAATACATGAGCAAGAGACTTGTTGCAAAACACCTGATTACACATAAAGAGAGAATAAAGGTTTACATTAAAAGCATAAGTCTTAACCAAGGAGTGTATAGGAACTTTACCATGTTTATGTCTATTTCCAAGCGCATTCCTCCATGCCGTAAATACAGTGCATCCGGAAAGTGTTCATAGCGCTTCACTTTTTCCACATTTTTTATGTTACAGCCTTATTCCAAAATGGATTCAATTCATTTATTTCCTCAAAATTCTACACACAATACCCCATAATGACAATGTGAAATTTTGAATCCAGTCATTTCTGGGTAGGAGAGGCTGACGGTGTATTATTTGTTGAATAACGCACAACAAATTATGTGTCTGATCGGCCACATCCGTTACATATATAATACATGTAACTGTTAAAAGCTTTTAATAACTAGTTAATTAGTTAAAATTATTAGTAACTAATCAGTTTATGGTAACTAATAACCTTAACTTTTTTGATTTTGACTGTAATTTAATGATGTGCACCTTTTGTAAAGCTGCTTTGAAACAATAATTATAGTGAAAAGCACTATACAAATAAACTTGAATGGAACTGAATTGTATACTGCCCCTAGCATTAATTTTACCTAGAAACTGCAGTCAAACATTTGTTTAAGCACATTTTTTGCAATTTTACAATAACTTGAGCACAACCAATGTGTTGCCTGTGTTGATAATATGAGAGGGTCATTCTCTGACAGTCTCATAATGCTGTAAATCTGACATTGCATTGCTCTTCGGAGATAGTAACATAATGAATAAAAAGGAACTTAGAATACAGCAACATCCAGCCACTGTAATTTCAAGTCCCACAGGATTTTATGTGTGTGCAAATATACGGATGGTGCACAGAGAAGCCAGAACTGTACTCACACCCGAACAGTTGCAATGTTAAGAAATTTGTTTACTGCAAATATCATTTACAAAACATCTGTGGAAGGGAAAAAAAAACATCTTTGACTCACAAACACACCTGTCTGGATGCTCACACACCCGTATTCCATTATCCTCTGACAGCCATTATATAGCACAAGACATTAGAGTAAAATATCCCTGCACATCCTCTGAGCCATCTCTCCCTCTCCTCCTCATTACACCATCCACTCTTTAGATGGCCCTTATGTACCACCACACCTCCTTCTCGCTCTTTATCTGTCCCTCTGAGGAGCTGTTTTGCAAAATCACTCTGCATGGCCGACTCTAACACACACACATACACAAGCCTCATCCCATTAACTGTGCCTTCCCCTAACACCCCCCTGACACCAGAAAAAGTGTACATGGCATCCTTATAACTCTGTCTTTTCATTACTCTTTTTGCCCTTCCACTACTGGCTTTCTTTTCCTCTGCAGTAGAAAGATATATGCACTACAGTTGAAATGTTCAGGGTTGATAAGTTTATATATATATATATAAATAAATAAACAAATAAATAAATATAAAATAAAGGGATAAATAAAATAAAGGGATCATACAAATGATACAAATACAAGTAAAGGGATCATATCATGTAATTTTTCACAAGATATCTCATGTGTCCCCATGAATGTGTCTGTGAATTTTCAGCATGTGATGGCCTGTCATAAGGCCACACAAGATGCGGGTAACAACAACCACACACACATACACTCGCATACATGCACGCATACACATACCCGCACATTCGCTCAGACACACACATATATTCATTAGACACACGCATCTTGCTCCGGTACACACACAGACATCTCATCCATGAGCACATGGTAATGGAGACTGACAACTTTTTCTTTTGTATCATATCTTTATTTATAAAATAAGTTTGATTTATTATGTCACTATTTCTTTTGGTTTCGGTACATTGTTTACTGGTTTGGAGTGCACACATTCTAGTTTACATTTGTACTGTTTCTGTTATTTCTGTTATCTTATAGTTATTTTTATTGAGTTAAAGTTACCGGAGGGTGCAGTGCAGGATGATGCTGTGGTCTGCTGGATCGGCCGACATGTTTACAGGCAAAGAGCTGCTCCTGTGTGCGTCAAAGATTTATGTCCGGGCGATCCCGCGTGGCGGAACCAATGCGACGTAATGATAAGGGGGGAAATTATCTTGTAATATGTTTATATGTTATTTGTTTGTTTAATTTAAGTTATTTGTTTATTTTGAGTAGTTTTGTCTTTTTATATTTTGTAAGTGTCTTTATTTCGAATTAGTTTGATTTAGTAAATGTTATATTTATGAATGTTATGTTTTATTGTTTTCCCTATGTTGTTTAAGTGGACCCACCTTTGTCTATAAATACCTTGTAATTATTTCATTTTGGAGGTCCGTTTTGTTGGTGTTCAGACTTCCTGAATTTCTGTTATATTTTGTTTGTTTGGCCTCAATTTGCTTTCCAACTAGTATTTATGTTGGATTATTATTTTGTTTAAGTTAAATAAATATATTTTATTTTGCCTTCATTTCCTGTGTCCTCATGCCTTACCACTGGGCTATCTCACACAGCACAAACGTCTGTATGCATTTTAAAGCCTTGTCAGTTTGAATTCCTGACATACATATTTTCTGTGTGCAGACACAAAGCAGCACACAACAAAAGTAGTAATAAAGCAAATTTAGCAACAAATAGAGTTCTCTTTCGCATCAGCTGTCAAACACTGTTTGAAAAACTGTTGTGTCAAAACCACAACAAAAAAAAAGAAAGAAAAATCGCAGGTTGGCAATGTTGTGAATATAAAGTATATTGATAGATTTTTTTTTTTCAATGTGATAGAGGATTGGACAGTATTGTTAAAATCAATACAGCACTTTGATTGACATTCTTCCTTTGCATGTGTCATAAAGAGTTGTAGAAAACAGATATGTATGTACTTTACAGTGCATCCGGAAAGTATCCATAGCGCTTCACTTTTCCCACATTTATTTATGTTACAGCCTTATTCCAAAATGGATTAAATTCATTAATTTCCTCAAATCTCTACACACAATACCCCATAATGACAATGTGAAAAAAGATTTTTTGAAATTGTTGCAAATTTATTAAAAATAAAACACCTGAAAAATCACATGTACATAAGTATTCACAGCCTTTGCTCAATAATTTGTTGATGCACCTTTGGCAGCAATTACAGCCTCAAGTCTTTTAGAATATGATGCCACAAACTTGGCACACCTGTCTTTGGAAATTTTTCCCCATTCCTCTTTGCAGTACCTCTCAAGCTCTATCGGGATTTTATGGGAAATGATGGTGTACAGCCATTTTCAGATCTCTCCAGAGATGTTCAATAAGAGTTGTTGTGAAGCCACTCCATTGATATTTTGGTGGTGTGCTTTCGGTCATTGTCCTGCTGGAAGATGAACAGTCGCCCCAGTCTGAGGTCAAGAGCACTCTGAAGCAGGTTTTCATTCAGCATGTCTCTACATTGCTGCATTCATTTTTCCCTCTATCCTGACTAGTCTTCCAGTTCCTGCTGCTGAAAAACATCCCCACAGCATGATGCTGCCACCACCATGCTTCACTGTAGGGATGGTATTAGCCTGGTGATGAAACAATGCCTGGCATTCACTCCAAAGGGTTCAATTTTAGTCTCATCAGACAAGATAATTTAGTTTCTTATAGTCTGAGAGTCCTTCAGATGCCTTTTGGCAAATTCCAGGCGGGGAGTGGCTTCCGCCTGGCTACTCTACCATACAGGCCTGATTGGTGGATTGCTACACAGATGGTTGTCCCTCTGTAAGGTTCTCCTCTCTCCACTGAAGAATGCTGGAGCTCAGACAGAGTGACCATCGGGTTATTGATCACCTCCCTGACTAAGGCCCTTCTCCCCCGATCACTCAGCTTAGATGGCTGGCCAGCTCTAGGAAGAGTCCTGGTGGTTCCAAACATCTTCCACTTATGGATGATGGAGGCCACTGTGCTCATTGGAATTTTCAGAGCAGCAGAAATGTTTCTGTAACCTTCCCCAGCCTTGTGCCTCGAGACAATCCTGTCTCGGAGGTCTACAGACAATTCCTTTGTCTTCATGCTTGGTTTGTGCTTTGACATGCACTGTCAACCCTGGGACCTTATATAGACAGGTGTATGCCTTTTCAAATCATGTCCAATCAACTGAATTTACCACAGGTGAACTCCAGTTAAGCTGCTGAAACATCTCAAGAATGATCAGTGGAAACAGAATGTACCTGAGCTCAATTTAGAGCTGCACGGCAAAGGCTGTGAATACTTATGTACATGTGATTTTTCAGGTTTTTTATTTTTAATAAATTTGCAACAATTTCAAAAAAACTTTTTTCACATTGTCATTATTGTGGGTAGAGTTTGGAGGAAATACATGAATTTAATCCATTTTGGAATAAGGCAGTAATATAAAAAGAAATGTGGAAAAAGTGAAACGCTATGAATACTTTCCGGATACACTGTATGTGTATGTAAATATATTTCAGCAATGATTGGCCATGGTAACAATACTGACAGTGAGTACAATAACTCAATTAGTAGTGGACTTTGTAACTTTGCAGACATTTTTTTATTCCATTCTCAATTAACAACACACTAAAGGAAGCTGAAAGCATACAAATAATAGTTCCGATAAGACCTAAACATTTAGATATTACCTGTTACTGGTATTAGCGCAGTAATTGTTTAAACAATTAAAAAATATTCTCTCCTCAGTCTTATGCAATGCATGCTGTAAAAGAAGTCCAATTTCCAAAGTTACAGACAAATTAATATAGTTAATAACAGTTACAACACTTAAAGAAAATAAAACCAATCAATCAACACATTTATTAATATACATTAGAGTTTACATTGCATACAATTATGGATCCAACAACTCACTCATCTCAATATGCATTAATACTGGTTTTACACGATACTCAATTTTGTTAGTATTATTTTTTTTCTAATTCATATTTAATCATACTATAAATAAAAAAAAATGATCTATATATTTATGAAACAAAGTGTTGCACATTTCCTTGTGAAACAAATTAAAGATAAATAAATAAAACAACAGCATGCATCTATATAAACAAACTAATGCTGACTTCATACAAAAGGGAAGGTGGACGAACATGCACATTGCATCACTTGCACTACATTATTAGTGGGATGTTTTTCACCTCATGTAAATCTTCTGCTCAAGTTGCAAGTATATATATTTTTATTTGTGCAAAAGATGTAATTAAGGCGAATAACATGCATTTGCAGTAAACATGTCATCCACAAATTTGCTTCTATTCTCACATTTACATTTATATGTAATCTAATTGCTTGAACACTTAAATTCACATTTGGTGTGAACCCAGCATTAGGCTTTGCCTGTGATCTTGCCTATTTTTATTATTATTATTATTTTTTTTTTTAAAGGAATATCAGAATATCCATTCACGAAAGACTAATGCATTAGATGACAGAATAATGTAGAGAATCTCAATGGGAAATCAGTTTATCACTACAGCTGGAATTGCTCATCAGTTCAGCCTTGAACAGGGTAAGGATGTGTCTCGGCATACAGTAGCTCAATGTTTAAGAGCAACTGGACTGAAAGCCTTGCATTGATCAAACCTCTCATCAGCAGAAAGAATCAAAAGGCCCGACTAACATTTCCTGAAGATTATGTTCTGCGTACAGATAACTGGTCTGAAATCCACTTAATAATGAAAGCTAGTTTAAATTATTTGGGTCCAATGGGAAACACAATGTCCATAGTCAAACGGAAAAAAAGACTGAACTGAGGAATGTAAAGAAGTCAGTAAAAAATGGAGGAAGAAGTGTCTTGGTTTGAGGTTTAAAGCTACATGACAGTGAATGCAATTGTTTAGTAGAAGCTTCTTTGGCAACATGTGTTTCCTTCCCCACATTCATTGCCCAATCAGCCAGTGTATAATTTTAATAAGTAAATAAGACAATGTGTGCATCTGAAATTACATACTTCCATACTATATAATACATTTAAAACAGTATGCAAGCCGAGTAGTATGTCCAAATTCATAGTATTCAAAAAAGTACATGGATGACCTACAACTTCCAGCAAGATTCTAAGTGTGCATCCAATGAATGCTATACTATCCCATGATGCCACGTGAGAGAAATCATGAATGGGAGTGAATCGACACCAATGTGTTACGGCCACAGAAGGCAGAGACGAAGGGATTAGTATTCAGGGTGTTTATTTAAAACACAACAATTATCTTCACACCGTAGTGCGAGCAGGCATACGGATGAACACAGTCTTAGGAATGCAAACAGTCACTTCCCTTTAAGTCGAGCAAACTGGTAACAGGAGTTAGACTCGATGATGGGTTCGTTCATTGAAGAATTGAAAGAAGATCAGGAAGAGCACAAGGAGAGTATGACCATCCAACGATGATTCCAGCTGACGAGTGAACAGGAGGGGTGAGTATATATAGTGCATGGGTGATGGCTGGAGCAGGTGAGTGTTGTTAGTGCACAGGTGTTCGTGATTAGTAATCGGGTGATTGTGTGCGGTGTGTAGTGGATGGAGAGTGTGAATGGTGACAGTATGGAACGTGCAGAGGGTGTGACAGTACCCCCCCTTCACCGGTGACTTCTGGCACCCTAGACCGGCGGCGAGGACGGCCACGGCCTCGGGGAGCTGGGCGATTGGGGTGTTGTCGGTGGAATTCTTCGAGGAGAGTGGGGTCTAGGACGTCGTCTAGGACGTCTGGACCAAATCCCTCCCAGTCAATCAGGTACAGGATGCGGCCGTCTCGCTGCCGGGAGTCGAGAATCTCTTTGATGCGGTAGATGTTCTCTCCCAGGATCTTGGGTTGTGCTGTAGGGGGAGGCGGTTCCGGGTCTGTGGAAGGAGGAGGAACAGGGTCAGTGTAAGGTTTAAGGAGTGAAACATGAAAGGCTGAGGATATACGCGAGTGTGGAGGTAGGTTGAGGCGGTAAGTGACTGGGTTGATTTGGGAGTGGATGGTGTAGGGCCCTATGTAGCGGGGACTCAGCTTCCTACAGGGCAGCTGGAGGCGGATGTTCTGGGTGGAAAGCCATACCTTGTCCCCTGGGTGGTATACTGGGTTGGGTAACCTACGGCAATTGGCGGCGTCGGTGTGCCTCCGAACTGCTCGTTGGAGCTGAGTCCCATACCCTCTCGCTCTCCTGGAACCAGTGGTTTACCGCGGGCACTTCGGAGGACTCACCGGTCCATGGGAACAGAGAGGGTTGGTAACCTAGAACACACTGAAAGGGGGTTAGTCCAGTGGAGGCTTGACGAAGGGAATTTTGCGCATACTCAGCCCATGGTAAGTACTGGCTCCAGGTATTTTGGTGTTGGGCACAGTATGTCCGGAGGTAGCGAGAGATCTCCTGAATCTTGCGTTCGGTCTGGCCATTAGTTTGCGGGTGGTAGCCGGATGAGATACTGATGGTGGTTCCGAGTAGCTGAAAGAATGCCCGCCAGACCCTGGAGATGAACTGAGGCCCACGGTCGAAGACAATGTCTTCAGGGAGACCGTAGTTGCGGAAGACATGTTCAAATAATGCCTCAGCTGTTTCTAAGGCGGTAGGAAGTGCTTTGAGTGGGATGAGTTTGCAGTGTTTGGAGAATTGATCAACGACAACCAATATGGTGGTGTAACCTCGAGATGGAGGTAAATCAGTGGCAAAGTCTACACCTATGTGGGTCCAGGGTTGGCGGGGAATGGATAAAGGTTGGAGTTTACCTTCCAGAAGACGGTGAGGAGTTGTGGTAATGGCGCAGACCGAACACTCCCGAACATACTGGGAAACGTCCTTAGTCATTCCCGGCCACCAGTATTTTTCCCATAGGAGCGAGAGGGTTCGCCTGCTGCCCGGATGTTCTGAGCCGAGTGATGTGTGCGTACTATCGAGGAGGGTGAGCCGATGACTGGAGGGCACGTAGGTTAAGCCTTGGGGAAGTTCAGGAGGTGCCGGCTCCTCAAAGGTTGCAGCACAAATTTCCTCGTCCACTCTCCATTGGATGGGTGCAAGGAAGATGGAGGGAGGTAGTACGGGTTCGGGAATGTCTTGAATGGGGTCAGGTGAATACATACGGGATAATGCGTCAGCTTTGCAGTTTTTATGACCAGGTTGGTAGGTTATAGAGAAGAACAGGGACCAACGAGCTTGTCGTGCGTTCAGGCGTTGAGCATGACGAAGGTATTGGAGGTTCTTATGGTCGGTTATGACTGTGAACGGGAATTGTGCTCCTTCAAGCCAGTGCCGCCATTCCTCGAGGGCCAGTTTGATGGCTAATAACTCACAATCTCCAATCCCGTAGTTTTGTTCCGCAGGACTTAGTTTCCTGGAGTAGTACGCACACGGATGGAGAGCTTTAGGTTCACCAGACCACTGAGAGAGCACGGCTCCTACTCCTACGTCCGCCGCATCGACTTCTACGATGAAGGGCAGTGTAGGATCGGGGTGCTTGAGGATCGGTGCAGATGTAAATTTACTCTTGAGGAGCTGGAAGGCGTGGTGAGCGTCAGAGCTCCAGGAGATGGTACGTCATCCACCTTTGAAGAGAGATGACAACGGGGCAGAGATGAGACTGTAGTTTTTGATGAACCGTCGGTAGAAGTTGGCGAATCCCAGGAATCGTTGGAGCTCTTTCACCGTTTGGGGATTTTTCCAATTGGCCACGGCCTCCACTTTGGTGGTCTCCATCTGAACCCCCGCAGCGGAGATCACGTACCCGAGGAAGGAGATGGTGGATTGATGGAACTCGCACTTCTTGGCCTTTAGATAGAGCTGATGTTCCCTGAGGCGACGTAGTACTTGGCACACATGAACTAAACTTGATTGAAAATCACTTGGCAACTTAGAAATGCACTATAGATCATTACATTATCTCTAGGTAGAAAATGTGCTAATAACCAGTTGTTGTTTTTTTATATTAGTCTCCACTGTATTATAGGAGTGTCAATAATTAGACAATAACATATTATTAATTTAATCAGCAAGTCAGTCCAAATTAGGGTTTGTTGGTACAGTATATCAAGTTTGTGATATATTGATAGATTTATTTCAGTGTGATAGAGGATAAGACAATACTGTAAAAACTAAAAAAAATACCTTAAAGTGCAGCAGTGTCACAGACATATACCAGAATTGACCTCATGCCGACAAGTGTTCTACTCCCATTTCTTGTCCTATTGATTTAAGCTAGAGCAAGATATAGTTATGTTTTTTAATATAGATGTTTGTTTTTTATAATTACTTTTAACGGTTTATTGTTGTTTCTTAGGTGAAAAGCAAACCCTATCTTAGCTTTTTTATTTTTTCACAAGCTGTTTAATAAAAGTGATAGTGACATCCCACATCAGGCATTGATTTACAAAAAATAAAATAAAAATAAATACAATTACTCCACTTTATTGAAAATACAGATTTATAGATTGTACATTACTTTCATATCAAAACACAGAGATATGGATTTTAATCATTATTACCCACCCAGCCCTAGTCTAAATATTATACAACTTATATAGCATGGATACTTTTAGTTCCCCAGTGGGAGGGGAACGGAGCGGTTACAAAGGTAATCCTCGTTCCCCGAGGGGGGGAACGGAAATGCTATGTGGAAACTTCCACTATGGGGATTTCATCAGAAAGCCAATCATCTGAAGAGTAATAAAACGGGCCAATGAAATGCCAATGAGTTGGCAGTGTCAGCGCACAGCTGGCAGCAATCACAATCAGTCTGTGTATAAGATGCCAGCTCCGCCCTGAAACCATACCTTTTCTAGCTGAAGAAGCCGAACTACAGCAGTCAGCTAAGGCGCAATCACTGTGGTGAAGGAACATAGCATTTCCGTTCACCCCCTCGGGGAACGAGGATTACTTTAGTAACCGCTCCATTCCCCAGCGGGAGGGGAACTACAATGCTATGTGGAAACTTCCACTATGGGGAAATGTATGGAAAACGCCACAGCGACTGAACCTTACCACATCATTGGTGAGAGGTTTGCCAAGCATAAGCGTGCGCGCACCATCATCACCATAGACGCAGCCCTCCAACGTGTCCCCTGGCCCTTATTCACCTACTTACCTGATAAGGTTTAGTTATATTTTTCGGGGAGTCGCAAAAATACACCTAGTTAAGTTCTAGGAATTTAAGACACAACAGTACGTTGGGAAAGCGTGCAGTCCCGATAGGGAGGATGCTGCGGAGGCCACCTGCTGCCCAATGGGGAGACCTGGTGGCAATAAGACATATGGACTAACCCTATAAAGGGGGAGTACACATACGAAGATGGTTAGCGGGGAGGGAAGACACAGGCCCGCCCAGACGACGGAACTATACCGTGGCTAAGTGAAGCGTATGGGATCGCCAGTGGGGATCGCACATAGCGGGCACCTATACCCAGAACGCGGGCTGACCAAGCAGGCATGCCAACAACGTAGTGAGCCAGGCACCTAACTCCTCTGCTGAGTCAGATGCTGGGGGCCTCGGAGAAACTCTGTAGGGTTCGCCAAATGGGGAACTGAACTGATCAGAGTAAAAAATGCGAACGTATCTCTGTGTTAGAGAGAAAAGGTGCCACAAGCGTGTTACAACACCCACCGAATTTCCTCATTCACCGGAGATAGCCAGCACACGTGAGGAAATGGGCTCCACTCGGAGATTATAAAATCTCGCAAATGTATTAGGTGTCGCCCAGCCCGCAGCTCTACAGATATCTGTCAGAGAGGCGCCGCGTGCTAGCGCCCAAGAAGAAGCGATGCTCCTAGTGGAGTGCGCTCTCACTCCTGGGGGACGTGGCTTGCCCTGGCTTGAATAAGCGAAGGAAATGGCATCCACTATCCAGAGGGCCAACCTCTGCTTGGATACGGCACTTCCCTTCTGCCGACCACCGTAACAGACAAACAGCTGCTCAGAGGATCTAAAGCTCTGAGTGCGATCCACATAAATGCGCAGAGCGCGAACAGGACACAGCGTTGAAAGGGCTGGGTCTGCCTCCTCCGAAGGCAGCACTTGCAGGTTCACCACCTGGTCTTTAAACGGTGTGGTAGGAACCTTGGGCACATATCCAGGCCGGGGTCTCAGGATAACGTGAGAGAAGTCCGGTCCGAATTCCAGGCACGAATCACTGACCGAAAATGCCTCCAGTTCCTCGACCCTCTTGATCGATGCCAACGTGACCAGCAGAGCTGTTTTCAAGGACAGAAATCTCAAGGATACTGAGTCGAGTGGTTCGAACGGAGCTCCGCGTAGGCTTGTAAGCACTAAGGAGAGGTCCCAAGAGGGCATGAGAGGGGGGCGGGGTGGATATAATCGCATCGCGCCTCTAAGGAACCGGGTGACGAGGTTATGCCTTCCCACGGCACCGCCATCCACCGCGTCACGATGAGCGGAGATGGCGGCGACATAAACCTTGAGTGTGTGCCACACGCAGTGGCAGATGGTCGAGCTGGGCTATTCTGCCTTGCTTGGCTGTTCTCTGGGTCCGGTCCTTCTAGAGCAGTATGTATAACGAGCAAGTTTCCTAAAAAAACAAACACGGTCGTGCAGCGCGTCTTTGTAAAGATGTCGTTCCGACTGTGCGTTTCTGGATGCGGTGGGGGAAACCGGAGCGGAAACCCATGCGAACACGAGGAGAACATGCAAACTCCACACAGAAATGCCAACTGACCCAGCCGGGGCTCGAACCATCTTCTTGCTGTGAGGCAATCCTGCTACCCTCTGCGCCACCGTGACGCCCAGCAAATAAACAAGAAGATACAAGAAAATAAAATATACTGCTTTTAAACAAACAAACACCAGCTTTTTACTCCCCAGTATGGTCATCTCACTGAGTTCTGGTTCAGATGTAAGATTAAGGCTATATATTTGAGTACAGCTGTTTGAAGAGTATTGGGGTATTTAGAAAAAGAACTAAATCATAGCATTACAAAATTACAGTAATTTTCGAGAATGAAGCAAAAATTGGCCAATTTTTTATAATCTTCTACTAATAAATGAAATAACTTTTTTCGTTTTTATATGTATCTTGATCTTGATCTAACTTACAATCATTTCAGTCCTTGAACTATGTTCCTTTTCCTGCTAGGCATGTTTGGAAGAGGAAAATAAGCCTCATCCTTTCTGCTCATCGTATGCCCTTTGTTTTTCATCATGATTCTCCATCTCCAGTTCCAGATCAGTTACTCAGTGCCTCAGATGTTACAGTTTTTCTCAAAGCGTTGCCCCCTGCTGATCGTTTTTACCCCATTTCTGTTTCGCCTCAATTATGAGATCAAGTTTGTATCAGATTTTATGCTATTTAGAGCACAACCAACCTCCCCTATCCATTTTTCTCTTCTCTTCCTCACTCCACACACACAGCAGGACTTTCATCCCATCTCCCCAGGTGTCCATCAGAGAAATCACTACAGCACAAAAACTCACCCTCTCCATTTCTCCCATCAATCTCTTATTCCCTTTTTTTCTCTGTCCTAACTATCCATCTGCTCTCAGTGGAGGGATACTCCAGCATCTAGCTCGCCGCAGATGATCCACTGTTAAAATTCTCCTCCCTCAGATTTTTCCAAAAGGCTAACAGCTGGAGGCACGCCGCGAGTGTCTTTCTCGCCAACCAGGTGGCGTGGCCAGATAAAAAGTGACGGCGAAGCTTTGATTCCCCTCACGAAAAGCTGGCATCTCTGGAAGGTGTCCGCCACCGCACCTCTTCCCTTTGTACGTAGGGCTCGCCGAGCATTGAACAAAACAGCTGAAAGGCCTCGATAACACCCGTCCATCCCTCCACCACTCCTACACAAATAGAAGGGGAGACTCCCGAATTTACCCACAAAACATGCCAACATTGAACATGGAATTCTGCCATCAACCCTACTTGGTTCTTTATAAAATTTGCCCTTCAAACATGGGATGTGACACTCATTCACCTGAAAGCAATTGCTCTGAGATTGTGTTGACAGATCAACTACTTTGGGATCCTAAAAACGGACTGTCACTGTAATTGGAATGAATAGCCTTGCGCTTTGGTTTATACCCAAGTCAAAGTCGACATAAAGATCTGTAAAACAACAGAGTTAATGAATGTAGCTTTCATTCATTAAGTCTGAAGTGAGGTCGTCTCTCAGACAAATAGGTTTTGACAACTGACTGCCGCATGCTAATTGACACAAGGAACTGTAATTTGCAACGTGCAAACATAGTTTGCTTGCATTCATGACGACAATCTGTTTATCAACCCGCTGGAGATGAAGGTTTTAATTAATTCCCTATTTAGCTCATTCACCCGACTTGTACAGTATCCTTGAATTTTTTGGCCATTGATTTAAATCCGCATATTTGGCTACTTTTGTTGAAACAGCCTCATCTTTCATTGTTCTGAAAAAAAGGTGCAGTGCAAAAATTAACAGAGCGTTTCTTAAGAAATTACCCAACACCGCGTGATGACTTCCTGTGCCCCTAATTAACCACTATTTCTGAGATGAGGATAAGGTTGGAAACCCGAATATTTTTTTTTTTATCCATCCCATCAGTGAACTTTCAGCAAATGAACAGGCGCAGGTTTAACTGACTCATCTGTTCTTTCTGCTGTTTTCTATATTAAGCTCCATTGTAAATGCGATTTAATCTCATTTAGCCAATGGGTGAAGAGGAGAGAGAGAAGATGCACAAGGCGAGACTCGTGATATAAGGCGAGTGCGCATTCCCGATAGTGCCCCATAATGAGCACAGCCCAAGGGGGACATGGGCCTTTAAGGATCTTTATATCCTTCAATCTTAAGGAGAGAGGGATATAGAGATCAATGATTAATCAAGGCTTAATCTGCCATCATTAGGTCTAAGTGGAAGGGCTCATCATGCCTACTCTGATGCTCACACTTAGACTGCTTAAAGCTCCTCTACTCTTAGATGAATGGCTCGAGATCACTCATCACTCTGCTTCATAAGAGAACACTGGCTGATGAAGATGACCTTTCTCTGGAGTCTCTTCATACACGGCCAAGAGTTATGAACATCTGCTGTTGCATATTTGGGTGTTTATTTTACTCCGATTTATATGCTAAATAAACTTAGTTTTGAAAGGCATGACATGAATGCCAATCTCATTTGCAATGAAAATTTAAAAGCAGTGGATCTTAAATTAAAAGAAAGCTTCTTGCTTAGTTACCTTTGCTAGGTCTGACCAGCTGTACAGCTTAATTAATTAATTAAT
>CAIGQW010034093.1:247177-267640 GCA_903798125.1 Danio choprae
TTACTACAGTAAGAACTTTCACAACAGTTATTTGATATATTTGTTGTGGAGTTAATTTAAGCCTTTTTGAAGCGATGAGTCACATTATTCAAAATCAACTTTTGGAAGCTGGATAGAAACTGTGTGTGTATAGTGTGTCCATAATCATATTGGGGTGATATAAACACAAGTTTATTTAAAAAAAAAATTCTGATGTAAAATATTATCTAAATCCTAGTGATTTTGATGTCCACCACACCTTGACGTAGCAGTGTGGTTTTCACTCACTGATATTGATTAAAAGTCATGTATTACCAGTGTTGTTCCCTTGTTTAACATAAGTATCACGTATTGCCGTTTCATCATGTCTATTCTATTCTCAGTTTCATCATGTCTGAGTTGCTGTCTGTCATTTTGCTGTGTTTATCCTGACATCTGACCCTGGTTATCAAAGTCTGAAGTGAAATGCCATAAACATTGGGTTGGAGAACCAGGTCATTTTCATTTAAAGGCACAAGCTACAAAGGCAAAACAGCTACAATTCCCTCTGACCCAGAAATTGATGATTCAACAGGGTATAATAAATGATCTGATGTATATTTTGACCTGAAACTTTACAGACACATTCTGGAGAAACAAAAGACAAGAGAGAGACAATGACAAAGAGACAATGCTTTCCTGCCATTGACAAGTTGTTAGATTGGATTTAAAAATAAAGAGTTACGTGACAGCTTTCCTTTTTTTCCCTTTTTTGTTAAAGCTCACACATCTAAACAAGATACAAATACAAATTCAAATGGCTGTCAAATCTTGTTCAGCTTTTTCATCTTCCTACCAGATTTTTGCAATCTTTATTATACTGTACCTTTACAAAACTACAGCTTGCTTAGGGGGAAATATGAAAACACGTACAGTTTAATGCTAATGTTTGGGCAACCCTAATAATTATGCTAAATTCACTTAATATTCTGCTGAGCTTTTCAAGGCAGGAACTTCATTAAGATATAAGTTATGGAAACATGAAATAAAATGTATTGACTTTGCAGAAACAATGCAATATGTATCATAACAAAAGGAGACAAATGCAATGGAATAATATCAGTTATTTAACACAGCCATCTGCTGCTGAAATAACTGCATGTTGATGCTTCTTATAACCACTGAATTCTGGCTTCAGGTTTTTTTGGACCATTCTTGATTCCTAAAATATGCAGTTCTGTCAGGTTTGCCCAGTGTGGACAGCCCTATTCAAATCCATCCATAGATGTTCATGTCTGGGACTACCATTCCAGAATAGTGTATCCATCTCTATGCTTGAATTCCTTGATAATCTGGTTTATTGTTCTGGTGTTCAACCTCTTGACATATTCTATGTATATAATATACAATTATGTACATTTAAAACCCACAGCATGATGAACCCTCTACCAAAATGTACAGTTCTTCTCTGGAATGCTGCATACTTTTTCTGGCATGAAAAAAATGCCTCTAATTGTGACCAAATAACTGAATAAATAATATGAATAACAAAAATTGTAATTCCTGTTTATAGCAAACAACAACCTGTATATTATGTTCATATCTATTTGCATATTCCTGATTATTAATAGCAACCTGTACCGTGTCTTCATCTATTTGTAAATCTCTGATTATTCTTAATACAACTTTTTTATTATGTTCATAGTACATCCATCTGTAAATATTACCCATAGTTTTCTATAATTGCACTTATAAGTATAAGATATATCATGCACTTGCTGCTATTGCACTCCTGATTAGACCTAAACTGCATTTTGTTGCAGTTTACTTGTGCATGTGTAATGACAATAAAGTTAAATCTCATTCATTCATTCATTTTCTTTTCGGCTTAGTCGCTTTATTAATCTGGGGTCGCCACAGCGAAATGAACCGCCAACTTATCCAGCATATGTTCTACGAGGCGGATGCCCTTCCAGCTGCAACCCATCACCGGGAAACATCCCTACACACTCATTCACACATACACTATGGACAATTTTTCTTACTCAATTCACCTGTACCACATGTCTTTGGACTTGTGGGGGAAACCGGAGCACCCGGAGGAAATCCACGCAAACACGGGGAGAACATGCAAACTCCACACAGAAATGTCAACTGCTCCAGCCGAGGCTCCAACCAGCGACCTTCTTGCTGTGAGGTGATCGTGCTACCCACTGCACCACTGTGACGCCCTAAAGTTGAATCTAATCTAAAAAAAATAATAATAATAATATAATTTTATTTATCCACAGAACATTTTTCCAAAATAATTCAGGCTTGTCCAGAATCAGATGACTCTCAGAAGCTGATTGGCAGTATGTAGAAAAGACCTTTTCCACATCACAATCTAAGCTCTTTCTAGTGCAAACTGTGCTGGACTATAGAATGATTTATAATGACATTGTCAGCTGTAAGAGGTTAATGAAGCTCTTTAGAGGTGGTCTGTGGTTTATCTGTGACCATTCTAACCATTTTTTGACTTTGACTTTTCAGATATTCCTCACGGTCTAACATACTTCTTCCAGAAGAAAGAAAGATGTGAGAGGTCCATTCTGAAACTTTATTTGAAAAGTTCCATTTTCAAACTATTTCTTACTGTGGAAACTCTTTGGACTTTTCTGATAACTTTTTGTATCCTTCTCCTTATTTATGCTGACAAATTATACTAATTATGAGCCATAAAGGAATTATTTTGAGGTTCCCATGTTGCTACTTCCCCACAGAGATCAAGGAGCAACACAACTAAAAATCAGCTACCTTACATATCTTTTTGATGATTGGTTGCTTCCGTGCTTTCAGTGTTAGGCTTCACTTTCAAGAGTCAATTAAAATAAAATTGTAATTACAATAAATCAGCATCAAGTGAATGCATGCATTTCAATTCATACAAATGAGAGTGTGCCCAAACTTTTGCACAGCATATTTGTTTACTTTTTATTTTTGCTTTACACTAAGAATTTAAACGTCACATTATCCAGATTTCTCTAAAAATGGATGGCTATCACTAAAGAAAGTGTGACGGCATTATGCAGCCTTAGAGGGGCCCAACCTTTTGCATAAAACTGCATTAAAACTTGAGGGATCTAGGACACCATTAAAAATAAGTCATCTACTTGATGCTGGGATCCCTCCAAAGTATGTACAGAGACACAGACAAGCTGTTTAAACTGGACGGGTCAAAGCATATTTTTTTTATGGAAAACATGAGAAAACGAATGTGCATCTGTATACAGAGTGTGGACAGCAGGACTAATTATAAATGTTCCTTTTTCCTTTAGACTCAGCATGATGCTTGTATCTGAATTAGGGCAGTATGATGGTATATATCTCTAACACAGAATAAATTGCCTCCCAAGTCTTGTGCCATTCGCAGTGAGCTATGCCCAAAAGCATTCCATACGGAGCCATGTCCAAAAAGCATTCCATACGAAGGTAAGCAGTCAGCAGTAACGCCCCGTAGCTTTAGTTTTACACATAAAATTCAGACATATGTACCCATGAGCACATATTTATCAGTTCTCAAAAAAAAAAAAGATCTGCCGGTTGCAGGCGTGGGAGGAGTTAAAAGACTGGAGGCCGGTCAGACACCAACTAAACCACAACGTTTTTTATGGTATTTCATGTCTGAAAAAAAAATTATAAATAGAGCATCTTCTTTTGATCTGTTTCTCGGGTTTTTAATTTATGCAAACAAATAATTTTAGGCAAATATATATATTTTTTTAGGTAACATTTCCTAAATACAGACCTACCAAAGTAAATTTAGATAAATTTACACGGATATGTAGATATTTAAAGGGATGGTCCACTGTGTATTTTTAAGGCTTGGTTGTGTTTATAATATGCAAAGCAATGTGTGCTCATGCTTCACTTGTAGAATCACGTTATTTTTTCCATATATCTTACTCTGATTATATACAGCTACTCAGCTAACATTAAAACGACTCATATTTCCTAGTTCCTCCAAAAGGCTCAAGAGGCTCTGATTTGTCAGCTAACATAATGTGCTGTGATTCGCGGATCGGCTCTACGTCACCATGTCATGCCCCTACAAGCACGCGCATTAGCGCTGTGTAAACAGAGAAGCTGTTAGCAGCGTTTGCTGCCAGAATCAGACAGAAAATGAAGAGCACATGCCTGAGCACACCTCACACCTGCTCTCTAAAATAAAATCTGACAAGTGTCTTTCACATATATTCGGAATAAGCATGTGTAAGTAATATGAAACGTTCTCATATCTTTTGCGAGTTTGTTGTTTGAGATGTATAACGCACGGGAAAGCTGCCGCATAATTAGAGAGACTACTCTTGCTACAACATACCGTTAACGCTAGAAACTGTGCATGTAATGACCACGCCCCGTTGCTGCGCAGGGTGTATGTGCGTGGTGAATGCGCGTAACCTGAAGCGTTTATGATCTCACTAGCCCGGATGTATTTTTGTGTAGTCCCCAAATTCATTCACTGTAGGCTTTGCTAAGCTAACTCTGTAAAAGCCAATGTCTCTCTTTGCATTGAACTTTGAGCATATTACATTCAGAGATGTTGTTTATGTTCACAAAGCTACATTACACATCAGCTAAAATTAAAATATGATATCGTAGTGGACCACCCCTTTAACATAAACATGTCAATGTAAATATAAACATCACTATACCATTACAATGACATGGAAATTGACTACATAAACAAGGATCCATTCATTCATTCATTTTCCTTCGGCTTAGTCCCTTTATATATCAGGGGTCGCCAAAGCGGAATGAACCGCCAACTATTCCGGCATATGTTTTACACAGTGGATGCCCTTCCATCTGCAGCCCAGTACTGGGAAACACCCATACACTCTCTGATTAACACATGCACTCATACACTATAGCCAATTTAGTTCATCCGATTCACTTATGCCGCATGTCTTTGGACAGTGGGGGGAACCGGAGCACCCAGAGGAAACCCACGCCAACACAGGGAGAACATATAAACTCCACACAGAAATGCCAACTGGCCAAGCAGGAACTCGAACCAGCAATATTCTTGCTGTGAGGCAACAGTGCTAACCACTGAGCCGCTAAACAAGGATCTTTTAAAATATATTTTTTTAATTGCATAACAGAAGCAAGTTCATATGAGCACAAGTGTTTAACAAGTGTCCCATGGAGGAGCTCCAGACAGATACTTTTGTTATATGTTTACATTATGCTTAAAATTATTGCACATTCGCCGGTTTCTATTTATTTCTTCCTTGAATGAGTGTGAGTTTGAGCTACATGTAAGCTAGCATTTCATCCATTTCTGGTGTAAACACCAGTGAAGAAGCTCAATATAGAGGAACATATAAACAGAAACCTCACTGCCAGCTAGCGTTTTAGAAGTGTTATAGTCAGAGCAGCACAAACAGAAACAGAAATTTAAAAAAAGATAAGAATAATTGTTGTGCAATAAGATATAGCATTACTAACTGATGAGGAGACATGCTGGGCTGTGTTTCTACAGAATTCTTTCATAGAAAGAACAGCCAGAAATGAGAAATGTATTGATTTTTGCTGAATGGTAGCCTCATTGACCCATAAAAATCTATGCTAATTATAACCGTTAGTAGGTTTGTATGCATTGCACAGTATACAGTTTCTATTCTAATTTGCAGGTTATGTGCAAATAAAGTATAAGTTGAAATGCAAAGTCAATGTATAAATAACAGATGTGAACAAATAGATTTTCCCTACCAGCAAATATTAATTTAAGCAAAAAAATTGACACTGAATATAATATGCTATAACGCTGTTGCCAATGACTAAAACGTTGATGAATATCTTCAAGATAGATTCAAACATCACCACATTTGAAATCTGACATGATGGTTTTTAATGATTGAAAACAGCTGCAGTATATTAATTGCAAGTGCCCACAATTTACAGTTTGTGATCATATGTCTGTTTTGTTCAGTTGATATGTGATCCAAATATTTGTATCTTGAAACAAATGGAAATATGACCAGATTGTGCTGCGTTTGTATTAAGATCCCAGTGTAGCTGCCATTATGGTCCATTGTTGTTTTTTTTCCCCTAAGGTCTCTCGACAGGTCACTTGACAGAAAACTATCAATTGAAAATGAATAGCGATAACCCGGAATTGTAGAGACAATTGTGCTTTTTATCACACACACACAAAAAAAAAAAAACCTGCAAGATTAAGCATCCCTTCCTTGAAATTGCTACCTGATTGCCTAATCTAAGACATTCTACTCCAAATGATAACCCTACCACACAATAATTTACCTAATCCTTATACTGCATACGCCATAATCTGACAGGGATGCATTTTTCGGTAGTCTACCATCTTCTAGCATGAGCATCACCTAACAATGTGGGACAAGTTTGTCCGTGGCAATGTGGGCCATAGCCAATACTAAAACATAACCTGAAACTGGGACTAAATAAAACCAACATTTGTATTCTACAGTTTTTCTAGTTAAATAAGTATATTTTATGAACCCTTCCAGAAAATAGTGAATATTTTCACAATATGCAACAGGTGGGACAAAAGCAAAGCAAAGTAAAGCAGGTGGTCATCCTTCTATATGTGTATTTGGCAGTACACTAAAAAAAAAAAAATGTTTGGTGTTTGTTCAAACTACTTATGTAAAATAAGCTGAAACAATGCAATTCTTGAGTTTTTTTAGGACAACCTAATTGTTTTATGTTCATAACACTTAAATTTGTAAAAACGAATAAGTTAACTTAATTCCTTCAATTTATCCTAACACAAATTGTTTGTGTGGAACCCAACCTTTTTTACAGTGTATATAAAACTTAAGATTGGAACTATCAAAGGTGAAAAACATTACACATCAAATTTTCGATATTAAATCAAGCATAAATAAATAGTTTTATTTCATTATAAAAAAAATAAAATAAAAAAATAAAGACAAAGCGGTAAAAAGGTATGCGTTTATTCTTTCTAATGGACTGTTTTACCCACAATATAAACAGTTGTGATGTTTTATAGGTATTCCTGCCTATGCTGATCAACTCTATTATTTTTTCATAAGTAACAGCCTCCACCAGGTCCTAATGTCCCACTGATAACATGACTCACTGATTCACATTGGGGTGCTGTATATCTTAAACTTGTAAAAAGAAAAAAAAAAAGTAGATGCTATCATAAAATAATAAGTCTGATTTGATCTATTGGTCAAAATATATGAAAATGTATATGTTTTGCAAAAATAAACTGCAAAAGCAATCATACAGAGCTTAATTAAGTATCTGCCCTATCAATGGTTTTTCTCTTAGTATCGCACAAAAAGCAGCCTGAGTGCTCCTGCTGAGTGCTAGCGCCTGCCCTATAAGAAATTAGATTTATTCAGAGGCTGCTGTGTTACACAAAATAACAATGAATAATAATAATAATAATAATTCAATTGTGGTCAAAAAATAAAATTATGGGGAAAATTTACAAATGACTTTTCAAAAGCACAAATACAGAAAATATATCAACATCTTCCATTGGCCAGAAGAAGTCTTTTTTATATCAATTTAGTACTCATCTAGTCATTCATTTAGTAATATCATCTAGTATTCATTCATTCATTCATTTTCTTTTTTGGCTTAGTCCCTTTATTAATCTGGGGTCGCCACAGCGGAATGAATCGCCAACTTATCCAGCATATGTTTTACGCAGCGGATGCCCTTCCAGCTGCAACCCATCACTTTAAAACACCCATATTCCCATTCACACACACCCATACACTACGGACAATTTAGCTTACCCAATTCCCCTATACCGCATGTCTTTGGACTGTGGGGGAAACTGGAGCACCCGGAGGAAACCCACCCAAACACGGGGAGAACATGCAAACTCCACACAGAAACGCCAACTGACCCAGCCAAGGCTCGAACCAGCGACCTTTTTGCTGTGAGGCGACAGCACTACCCACTGCGCCACCGCGCTGCAACATCTAGTATTATGCATCCTTGAGTACATTAAATAATATTCATAATATAAAGCCCTTTTTTGTTGATATTTTTCCCCACATGTACCCATTTAAACATTTTAAAATATATTGTTAAATAAAATGACTTGTGCAGTGAAATATAATTTTGGTTATACACACCCCTAATCTGGAGCAGGTAAAATTACAGTATGATGTTTCTCTATGAAAGCAGTAATATGCAAATTACATCACATCACCTCAAATTCAAATCGAGTCAAATTTTGGGCTTGATTAAATAAACGGGACATAATAACCCACAAAACTACCTCTTAAATGTCAAGGGATCAAGTCAATTTTGATTTTGATTTTATCATGTTATCTCTTTAAATGGTATGTAAAATGTAAAAAGAAAAGAAAAAACTGTGTAATTAGCTCGTGAAACAGTTAGCGGGTGAAACAAATGCCTGTTGCCATCAGATTAGATGGGTTGGACCTTTGTCAGACATCTCTAAAAGCGTGTAAATGTGGACTCCAACACCAGGTTCTGGATAATGGGAATACTTTTCAGTCAGTCATTAGCCCCTTTCACACAGTAATACCGGTAAACATCCGGAAAATTTCCAGAACGACTTTACCAGTAAATTTAAATATGTGCTGTTCACACAGACAAGGATGTTCTGGAATTTTTCTGGAACAGACCATTTACACATCCATTCCAAAATATGGGTAAAGTCTGACATCATTAACCATAAATGAGCTCTAAACGGCCGCTCTTGTATTTGAAAAAATAAAGGGAGTCACACGGTTGATGGTTTCACTTTTATTCAAAACTTTAGCATTCATGTAGCTGCTTTCGGACCAAATAACTTTATATAAAAAAAAAACAGTGCCATCTGAAGGCATATGCTCTAACCGCAGCTAAAAACACATGTGCTTACACATTTAACTACATTACAAATGCTGATGCTGCTGATGAGTGCGCATGTTAAATTTGAGTGTGTGCTGCAGCTTTTGAGATACTTTTTAAAGCGAAAGTCTACCGTTGTAGGCTACTCAAACCAATAATGTTGCAACTTCTCTTTCCGGAAAATTGGTGAAACGAATCTACTGGTATTTTCAAAAATTGCCCGTTAACACATGATCCGTTTCCGGATAATTTTTAGGAAAAGTCTGTATGTGTGTAAAGGGCTATTGGCTGAAAGCAGTGAGAAATGCCAGAGCCAATAGTTTGCTGCATTTTAGTAAGAAGGGGCATAAAGTGGTGAGATGGAGGAAAGAAACATTTCTACATATTATTTACTCCTCAAACTGAACAAATTACTGCAGAATATCTATAGTACTTCACATTCAGTCACTTAAGGATAGCTGTTTGTTTCACAACAATTTACAGAAACACCCTTAATTAAGACACAAATGAATGCAAAAGGTGATGGTTCAACCATCTGCTGTCCCGGCCGGACTGCATTCATCGCAATGACTGTGTTATACTGGAAGTGGAAACCAAGAAATGCAGATGTTTAACTTTACGGATAGTGGTTTAACTCTGCAAAAGAGTTCCACATGAAGTAAGAAGAGCCAAACAAGGTTAAGGTTACGCCTCTGGTAGATCTACACCATCTGGTTTGAAAAAGCATTTTCATCTTCATTGTTGGCCTTTAAAAAAGAGGTGCATGAAATACATTTCCTAAAGAAAAATTGCTAATATATTTAGCTAGATGTACAGTAGATTTTGTCAAGAAACACCTTGTGTATTGGTATTCAAATCCTGTAGCAGACAACATGACTTCATCATTCAGAGAATAGGGTGTTTTTATTCCCCTGTGTGTTTGCTGTTCTTTTGCCACTTACTTTTATCTTTACAGATTAGCACTTGACATTTTCCCTTGTTATTGTTGATCTTAATCATCCATGACGTCACTGCACCTCCGCTGCCAAATGACTGAGTGGTTGCTGTTCATTTACTGTTGCTTATTACAGCAAAGCAAACCCATTATTTAGGTTTGCTCATTACTGTACATAAATTCTGCTGCCAGTTCCTGTGCCTTGCCATCACATTAGTCACTTGTTTGTCATAGTGTTAATTTGTGTTTGCAAGTTTAACAGGTAGGAACATGTGTAAAGTTATAAATACTGTATAGTTTGTTTTTCCTCATTCACCAGTTCACTTCTTGGATTTAGTAAATCCTAATGGTTTTATTACATTATTCTTGTTTGTTTCTTCCTGACATCTAGCCACAAAATTCTGTACATCTTTAATAATTTACTGTTACATCCTCATGACCAATTTAGTGGAGGAAAAAGAAGAGCTGTCGAAAACAGAATCTGTTTCATTTCTACTGCAATGGCACCAAGCTCAAGGTGGCTCCAACAAACCTACTGTATCACCTAAACCATGTTGAACGTACATGTCACTAACAAAACTAGAGATTCCGACATTAGCATATTATAGAGCCACTGCAATATCAGATTTTCCATAATAACAATACATTGTGGTAGCTGCAGAAATCATACTTTATTATTTTATATATTTTATATAAATTTATCAATGAACTCAAAAGTAGTGTAAACAGTAAATTAAATGTTGTAAATCTTAACTTTAATCAAGTTAATTCAAAAACCAAAGCTAGTATTTACCACTGCCAGGACATTTAATGATGATTAAGTGATTACTACCATACATCAGTAGTTGTCAGTTCCTGTCCTAGCACCACACAGTTTGCAGATAACCAGCTCCATTGATGAATTGCATTTATTTATTATGATTAACCTCTTGAGGTGTACAGTCAGGCCTGAAATTATTCATACCCCTGGCAAATTCTGACTTCAAGTTACTTTCATTCAACAAGCAAGTTTTTTTGGAAATGACACAGGCTTATCGTACACCATGATAAAGGCTTAAAAGCTTTGATATTAGTCACCACTGCAAAAAGAAATAGCATTATCCTCAGGAAATACCCATAATATCTTGAAGAACCCACATAAACCAAACTATGTAAACTAGTTTGCTCTATGAGTGAAATGACCAAATACCCTGTGAGTGAAATGACCAATTATAAAACTGGATACAATGAGGTGACCCTGTTCTACTCACCTCAATCATCTTACATTAATAGGAAATTTATTTCATTTAAATTCAAATACTTTCAAAATATTAAAAATGGTAAAAGCTTGATCATTCAATCTGCAAAAATACTTGGAACATTGAGTAATAGTATTTCAGAGTGATTTTGTCAGCTTTTACAAATAACAAATAAGTGAAAAGGGGAAACAAAGGGTGACGCGGTGGCGTAGTGGGTAGCACAATCGCCTCACAGCAAGAAGGTCGCTGGTTCGAGCCTTGGCTGGGTCAGTTGGCATTTCTGTGTGGAATTTGCATGTTCTCCCTGTGTTCACGTGGGTTTCCTCCGGGGGCTCCGGTTTCCCCCACATGACATGTGGTATAGGTGAATTGGGTAAACTAAATTGTCTGTAGTGTATGTGTGTAAATAAGAGTGTATGGATGTTTCCCAGTGATGGGTTGTGGCTGGAAGGGAATTTTAAAACATCCATGTAAAAACAATACTGGAAAGTGACATGAGGATTTGGAGGGAAAATAGCTGATTAGATTTCAGTGAATTATTCATAGGATATCTTGTATCGGGAGAGCAGACCACAAATGCACAGTGTATGTTGTGTTTTTGCAGATTTTTTTTACAGGGGGAAAAATTAGGAGTAAAAACAGAGGAATGAAAATAACTCATCATATATTTTCTTGTTATGCCATGTCACATGTAAATGTTACCAAACCTTCTGATATTCTCCTGATGTCGGAAAGTAAAGCGTCAAGGACATTTTAAAGCTCATATAAATCACAATAAGGGATATTTGTATCAAAATGTTTGTGGAGAGGTGAGCATGATCGAACACCCAATGAGGGGGAAGAGCATGCTCAGAGCCCGGCGGCTAGTCAGCGGGCCAATCAGAAATAATAAATAACACCTGTTTATTCTAGTGATTGGACCGGAGAGACACCCTTCTTAAAGAGAAGAGGAGCAGCCGGGAAGAGAGAGAGCAAGCACACACAGCTACGTGTGTTGTGCAAATTTATAAAATAAAAGACGTTTACTTACCTGAATCGTCGACCCTGCCTTCTTCTTCCCACAACAACAACAAACTATATTACAATGTTACTATTTTAAAAGATTTAAAGGTGCCATTTACTGCATTGGTTCAATAAGTTAAATTGTTCTCTGATATCTACATAGTAGGGACTGTATATGGCTTAGGTAAGTAAAAAAAATCTCCAAAAATATCTCCAGTTTCATATGCTCATTTATTACTCCATAAATACCCCTACAATCAGAAGGTCCATAGCTGACCATATTGGGATTGGGTAGTGAATGTTAATGAGCTCCACTTTGACATGCAGCTTTCACATGCAAATATCACACACACACACACACACACACACACACACACACACACCCAAACACACACACACACACACAAAGCATGATGTACACTGAACACTGGTACATATTATTAGACATTATTAGAAGGCATGGGATTAGCTTTCACTGCTATGCAGATGATACTAAATTACATGTTTTAACTAAAGCTGTTAAGACATCTGAACTGTCTAAGCTAACATATATTAAAGATGTATGAGTATATTAAAGATGTATATTAAAGATGTAAAAGACTGGAAGACAAACTATTTTCTTATATTAAATTCAGACAAAACAGACGTATTACTTATTGGGCCAAAATCCTGTACACAGTAGATCACACAACTCAACCTGCAATTAGAGGGATACAATGCTAGTATTAGTTCCACTGTAAAGGATCTGGGTGTTATATTAGACAGCAACTTAATTTTTGAAAACAATATGTCCCATGTCACAAAAACAGCCTTCTTTCATCTCAGAAATATTGCTAAGCTAAGAAGCAGATGCAGAAAATCTAACTCATGTTTTTATGACCACTAGATTGCATTACTGTAATGCTCTGTTTGTTGGTTGCCCAGCATCCTCTATTAATAAATTTCAGTTAGTGCATAATGCAGCTGCCAGAGTTCTTACCAGGTCAAGAAATTATGATCATATCCCCCAAATTTTATTTTCCTTGTATTGGCTGCCTGTTAATATTATTTCTTACCTATAAAGCTTTAAACAGTCTAGCTCCTGTTTATCTAACCAATCTTCTGTCTCTCTACAATCCAACCCACTCTTTAAGATCTCAAAACTCAAATAGCAAAATATATGGGTCTTAAACTTCAGAATAGCCTTCCTGGTAATGTCCGAGGCTCAGGCAGACTCTCTCATTTCAAAACTAGATTATCTTTTTAGTAAAGCATATACAGTACACAATGCATAACATAACTGCAGGATGCGTGAGTGTGCTTCATGCTCTCTTTATGCACCATCCACTTTGTTAGAAATACTTATATGTTTTATATGCTTGTTTGTATAAATAAGGTTGTGTGAGTGTGATCCATGCAGGTGAGTGGGCTTGACAAACCACCTGTAGGATACACTCTTCCTGTCTTAAATCACCAAGGACTTTGTTAGAACTAACAACGTTTTAAATGTTTGTTTCTATGTTTGTCTATATAGCACCTATTGTCATTTATAGCACTTAATTTTCACATTGAAATTAATATATCTTGTTCAAATACATTATGAACAGCAGCTATGCTTATTATTTTCTTTGCTCTATATTTCCACCTGGGGATGCCCATCCTGAGGCCACTAGAGATTGTGCAGCACCACTTGAGATCCAAGACCTGTGAAGAGATAATGCTAACCATCCAAGGACTTTGAAGACAACACATACACTTAATACACAAATAAACATCACTGAATATGTACACACAGACATAACCTATATAGTATATAACTGCAGGTTAACTATGCTTATAATAACTTCTTTACAATAATTATAATCACACTTTACAATAAGGTTTCATTAGTTAATGTATTTACTAATATGAAGATAATTATGAACAACACATGTACACCATTTATTACTTATAGTTCAACATTTACTAATGCATTATTAACACACACAAATTCATGCTTGTAAACATTAGTTAATGCACCATGAGTTCATATAAACTACAATGAACTACTGTATTTTCATTAACTAACGTTAACTAACACAAACAAATACTGCAATAAATGTATTATTCATTGTTTGTTCATGTTAGTAAATGCATTAACTAACATTACATAATACAACCTTATTGTAAAGTGTTACCAATAACTAACTGTTAAAGTTATTAGTAATTAGTTACTAATTAAAGTCATTAGTAACTAATAAAGTTATGGTAACTAATAACCTTACCTTTTCTGATTTTGATTGTAATGCAATTATGTACACGTTTTGTAAAGCTGCTCTAACAGGAATAATTATAGTGAAAAGCACTATACAAATAAACTTAAATGGAATTAAACTAAAATAATAATGCATAATGTCAAATAACTATTTTAAAAAACAAAGTAGATGCCTAGATTAATATTTTTACTTAATGGGTGGATGTTTAGTTTACCTTTAGAGTGAGCTCTCTAATATAAAGCCATCAGAATAATATGAACCTATTTTGCTCATGGTATCTGTCATGGATAAAGGCTAAATTATAATTAAACTTGACAAAAGAGACTGATAGAGATGCATTGTGTTGTATTTTTAAGCTATAATGTCAAAGAAAACACAGCCATGAATTAATATCAACCTCTGCATAAACAGGTGACAGTTGAACTGAGTGATTTGACACGGTTCAGCAGTCTGAGCAACTCGAGGTATGCATATTAATGATCTTATAGCATTTCAGTCTATGTTCTCCTGATGGCATGGCTGCTCGTTAGGTTCAGATGAACATCCTAAAGTTCATGCAAATGATGAGGGTGTGCCCTGTGAGTCACGTAACAGTCTGCTTTGTGTTCTGATTTGCCTGTTGTCCTCCATGGTTTTAAACTTTTAGAATTTACATGAGAATAAGAAAACAATGCTGTCTGAGGCTCACGGTATGGTCATTAGCATAAACCGATCTCTTATTATTGGATTATGCCTAGGTATACCCAGAGATTTTTTCATAAGGCACCTTTAAAGAGCCCCTATTATTGGTTTTTGAAAATTACTTTCCATGCAGTGTAACACAGCACTAAGTGAATAAAAACATTCAGCTAAGGTTTAAATCTAAAACTGCACCGTGTTTAAAACTATTGATTCGTTAAAGAAACATCAACTCAGAATCGAATAAATTAATTGTGGTGGGTTTGGATATTTTGCTTGAACGCATCAACGTCGATATGGTACATCACCAATTATGTAGTGCCAGATCTGGTAAAATGTGAACGTCCCTTTCCCTTCAGACACCTTCAGCGGGTAATCACGGGACTGATCATGACGCGAAGATGACGATCACTGACAGATGGAGATTCGGCTGCGGGACTTTAAACGGTTAAAGTTCATTTTCACACCAATACCACACTATAACCAACTTAGTGTTGTGTTTCTTCCTTTACCGATTTAAATGCGTTTCTGAACTCGCGATTCTCTGCCATTTGTCTTTGCTATGGCCACCATCAGCTGTTCCTTACATCCACGACGCGGTCAATTTTAAAAGTAGTTCAACTTTTGCCACTGTGTGGATTAATACTGAATGTGTGTCATTGTTATTGCTTGGGGTTAGGGTTAAGAGTAGAGTAATATGTTGGTGTTTAACTGTATGCTTTATTGCATTCCTGCACTGGGCTCTCACATACTCTCTGCCACTTCATAACCCTGGTGGGCATTTCTCTCTGTCTTGCCCTGAACCCAGTCGACCAATCGCAACAGAATGGGTCATCAGACCAATCACAGCAGATTAGCCTCATGCCAAGGAGGGGTTTGGGAACAAATTAATCACTGAACGAATAATATGGGAGTCATTGGGATAATTAGGTAAAAATAAATGCATATTATAAGACAATGAAAGTGTTTTTTGACCTTGCATGCATATCAGCCTGTTGTTGGAGACCCCCAGAACCAAAATATGACCTTTTATAATGCAAAATAGGGGCTCTTTAAGAATTCTGTCTGCAATTTTGGATAGATAAATTAAAATTAGTGCAGTGCATCTAATAAAATTTCCACACGGGTAGTGTCTAAAAATAATACAGTTCAAGAGCATATAGGTGTGAATGAAGGGCATAATTTTGTTTACTAATGAAAATTGAAAACACACCACTGCTACTTACATACTCAAGCACACATAATGCTCAAGATGTTTTCAATGTCAGCCATCTCACTTAATGAGGACACGAACACAGCACTACACTCATCCATTTACCATTTCACATGTAGACAAGTTATCATTACACGGAAACAAATATGCTGTCACGACAAACAGAAAAGTCTGATTTAATTAGAATTTAGAAATATTTTATTTAATTGCTACTGTATTTATATTTGCCGTTTTCTTTTTTACCTTTTTTGTAGTTCCACCAGTGCAGTATAAGGCATCCAAACAACTCACAAAGTACAGTACAACGAAGATGCAAAACTCATATCAGACACATCTATTAAAAGGCCCTATCATGCAAAAAAAACACTTTTCACATGTGAAAATAGTAGTTCATAGCCAGTCTTTAATGGTAAAAATTAAATAATATATATGTCACACCCTCTGCACGTTCCATCAGCCCCAGTCACCATTCACAGTCACCATCCACTACACACCGCACACAATCACCCGATTACTGATCACGTACACCTGCGCACGTAACCACACTCACCTGCTCCAGCCATCACCCACGCACTACATAAGCCCACTCCACTCGTTCACTCTTCCGCTAGAATCGTCGTTGGATAGTCATCTCTTCCTTGTGCTCTTCCTATGAACTCATCTGCTCATCTACACACCATCAAGACTAACTCCTGTTACCAGTTTGCTCAAAACCGAAGGGAAGTGACTATTTATTTCACCTAAGACTGTGTACTCCCGTATTGCCACTCACACCCTGTGCGAAGATATCCTTTGTGTTTTAATAAACACCCTGAGCACTAATACCTGCCATCTCTTCCTTGTGTGACCGTGACTATATATATATATATATATAATTTTAATTTTTTTTTTTTTAAATCACTTGATTAAAACAGTCTGAAGAAAAACTTAGACATTCTCCTTTTCTACACAAATCTTTCTACACAACATCGGAGAGGAAAAGTCCTGTTTTTGAAAAGAGGGCTGGGAGCACAATCTCAAAGTGACAGTCACCAAAACAGCACAATCTGGATCAATTTTTATATTTAATATAAATTGTATTAATATTTTCATATTTATAATTAATTATACAGATGAACCTGTTCTATACAGCAAAGTTGGATATTGAGGACTGTCAGTGTGAAAGCTTCAGTCATGAAACGAAATAAGTTAACATCATCAATAGGGCCTAGATATATCATTTCTAATTTATTATTAGACATAGCAAAGATGGCTGATTCTCTATGACTCTATTCTCCCTTTCAACACTAAATTATGAAACACTTCTTAGGATCAATTTATAAAATTTAAGTAATTTGCAGATTTAGTGTTATCACAGAGTGCTGGGACTGTTATGCTATTTAATCACTGCGATGAACTGAGAAAACTCCCAATTTTCATGTAAATAAAATTTAAAAAATCAAATTCATTATGCTGTGAAAACTAAATGTCAAGTATGTGTTGTTGTTTCAAGGTAAGATGAGGAAAGAATCATTTGATACATGGCTTAAGAAATCCCTCAAAATAATATGAGTTACATATGCAAATACTTACACACACTCAGCAACTCTGAACAACATTGCTGTTCAGTGCTAATGGATTCATAATAAACTAAATGTTCTCAAAATATGTTCCTACCTTTCACATGTACTTGACCTTCATCGCAGCTTTGAAAATCCTTTCACAATGAAAGTCAGGTAGGTGATATATAATTGCCACAATTTTCCAAAGATGACACAGAATCTACATGCATGCATTTTTTTCTCCTTATTAAATCTAAATGGTGCTAAAAACAACAAAGAGGTGGAAAGAAGGCCATTTAAAATAAGCAATTGAATTTAGGTTTATCTGAAATATCCGGCCATACTTCAATGAGGGCTTGTTAAAAATAGCCAATATATATAGAAAACACAAACCTTTATCCACTTCCCTAAAGTTCTTCTAAGCAAGAGAGAGAGAATGTGATACTCCAGGACTGGCAGGATTTCAGAAGAGGGAATAATCAAGGGCCATCAGATGCTCACAGATGAAAGGCTGAAGAATGCAGAGATAGACTAAAAGAAAAAAAAGTCCTTTGACAGGGAAAGCAAGGGAAATCACGTTGTGTTGCCCTGCCAGAGTAATGGCATAGATGTGCAACCCATCAGTCTCGCACTGATGTTCCAGTGGAAGTTTCTACAAGAGGAGACAATCAATATGGGCAATGCAGTAGTAGATTTGTTTGGCACCGCTCTCTGTCCACAACTACAGCCCACAAAACCCATGTAAAGGGTAACTTTAAATAGTAGGGTTGTAGTAGGTTTAGTAGAAGAGTAGGACACCTGCACCAAGAAAAATGTACCTACATACCTACAAACACAGAGTGTCTAGAGTGTGTTGTTGTTATTGTTGTTGGGGTGGTGGTGCATTAGTTTGCTCCTGTCAGGTACCCATCACCAGCCACACCCCCTCCTCCTTGGACTCACTACAACCCAGATAATAGTCATCTGCATTCTAATCCCTGTCACCTGTGAGCACAGTGATTACACACACTACAAAAATACACTTCCACCTACTATCACCATCTAGTCTACCGTTCACCACCTGAACTTATCAGAACTCTCTCCACTCCTTGATGCTTCTGTGTGTGTTCCCCGTATTACTCCTTTGTGTGCTCCTCCTTGCTCTTGTTTCTTCAGTTACACACAGACAGATTTGGTTCTGTGCTTGAGTGCTCACATTGCAAGCTGGATTGTATCATCGAGAGGAGTTTCGGTTTCTGGTACTTGAGGATTCCACCGTTGATGTCATCCTGGGATGTCCTTGGCTCACACAACACTATCCCGTCTTCCATTGGAACCCATGTGGCATTATCTGCTGAAGTGATGACTGTAAGAAGAACTGCTTAATTAATTTACCTCACTCTATCCTCCTGCAAAATCCAGTTGTAAAAGCCCAGAGAATGACTAAAGAGTCATCCCTGTCGAGTACAAGGAATGTCATGATGGCTTCAGTAAGCAGGCAGCCACTTACCTTCCACCTCACTGGCGATGGGACTGTGCTGTTGAGCTGCTACCTGGTGCAAAACCTCCAAAAGGAAGAATTTACCCCTACTCCATCCTGGGGTTATGCAAAGCAATGGAGGCCTATATCCAAGAGGCATTACATCAAACATTCATCGTTCCATCTTCTTCTTTGTGGGTAAGAAGGATGGGGGTCTTCCCCAAGCTGGACCTGCAAAGTGTATATAACTTTGTTTGCATCAGGAAAGGTGATAAATGGAAGACAGCTTTTATAACCCCTGCTGGCCACTATACCGGGCTATGTCATATGAACCTTTAACCTCCCCAGCCGTCTTCCAAAACTTTATAAATGAGGTTTTCTGGAAGTTTCTTCATCGTTTTGTTATTGTGTACATTGATGACATCCTCATCTACTCCCGGAACCGGGCTGAACATTGCCACCACATCCCAGAGGTCCTCCAGAAGTTAAAAGAACACCATCTATACCTAAAGCGAAGAAGTTCCAGCAGTGCTCTTAGCAGTTTTTAGCCTACGTTATCAGCTGTTCCAGAGTGCTAGGGGGTACTTGAATACTTGGTAAACTCGGAGGGCTACAGACCTGAGGAGCATTCCTGAGTGGCAAGAAATGATATCCTAGACCCCTTACTGCTAGAAGACTTCTACCAAACACACATGCCCCGCCTTGGACTACAACCCTGAAAAACTGTCATCTGCTTTCTGATCCCCGTAACCTGTGAGCACACTGATTACACACACTGTCAAACAGACACTGGCTGTTTCTCAATATGCGTTCTTCAGCAATCTTGCGTCCTCTCTCCTCTCGTGTAACGTCATCATCAACTGCCAAAGTTCAGTTCCAAAACTCAAGACCACAAGAACAGAGGACACGTGAAAGTTCCTGAATGTGTTCTTGATATTGAGGACGCACCGAGGCAGACTTGAATGCAAAACTCGCTCAAGAAGTCCCAGAAGTCATTGCGTCCGAATAAAGGAGGTGGGAAGTGCAGCATTAAATATAGATTTATTAATTAAAGTTCAGAGATATAACTTATTTGTCTCAGGAGTTTCCCTAAATGAAACAGGGAAAGCAAACATTACCATGAAAATCTTTATAAAAGGCATACACAATAAGGGTGTTTATTTATTGTTTTTGCAGTCTGCCGAGTTCGTTCTTCTGAGGTAACTTGGCAAAACCGGTCTCCACAAGAACGCAAGTCCATTCTCAGCATTTTTGGAATTAAGAAACAGCCACTTTCTCCTGCATTCACCATTCGGTCTACCAATCACTATCTGAACTTAACAAGCTCTATCC
>CAIGQW010034093.1:275459-285855 GCA_903798125.1 Danio choprae
TGTGTGTGTGTGTGTGTGCGTGTGTGTGCGTCAGTGCCCGGATGACTGTCAGCTGTGGCAGAAGTGATTGGGGCAATTACTTCTGGGATTTGTAGTTCGGTTCAGTGGCAAAATTGTAGTTCTCCAGCGTTCTGCAACTGCTAGATCGCTGGAAAAGGTTAATGAGCAGGCCACCCCATGAACTCAGTTTTTTGCCTGACACCAAAAGGCTGTTTACATACTCATTGTCTTGTTGAAACACTCATTCCACACACACACGCACACGCACACACACACACACACACACACACACACACACACACACACACACACACTTCATGTCCATGTTCAAATTTATCTAATTTGGCAGATTACATTTTTTTAAATACTGTTTTATGAGAGCTTGCTATTTAATAATTTTCTAATTGTCAGTTCCAATAGAAAAACACATATTTATCTCTGTCATGCAAACTAGCCATAAATCATATATATGATATGTAATTTTTTTACAAAATTATTTTATACATGTACAATATTACACTCTATCCACACAACACTCTTAAAAGCAAAGGTTCCAAAAAGAATGCTTTCACAGCAATGCCATAGAAGGACTATTTCAATAATAAAAAACAAAAAATGCAATGTATTGAAGACTTTGTGGCATGGAAAAATTCTATGGACATTAAAGGTTCCTGACACAACCACTGTTGCAAAGAACCTTTATTCTTCAGAGTGTGCACCAGTGGTTTGTAAAGTGAATGATTCAGCAGCTGGAGCCATCTGATTAGAAATGTATTTATTCGCCAAAACACTAACAGTGCATTATGGGTATTCTCTATACATTAGTTAGATCTCAATTCACAGGCTGCATCCTTCAAAAGCTGAACTGAGTGTGGTAAAATAGGGCTATATAGGATAGATCTCGTCAACTAGCAAGTGCAATTGATGATGAGAACATTTTGCACCTTGAATCTTTGGATTCTTTGGGCCACAAAGATCCATCTGTTGTATCTTTTATTACCCAGAAAATGAAGGCTGCCTTTGGAGGCCACATGTGAAAGAGCCTTCAAATTGAGACAGCCTTCATTGCCCCACAACGATGCAGTTATTGGTTGTACACTCGTCATTGCAGTGCATTATGGGATTGAATAAGAGCAATGGATAACATCCACTTTAGTTTTATACACCATTAAAAACAGGTGTCCCTAAATCCAGTGATGCTGGCAGTGACGATTCTCTCTAAACAATCTGTTTAGCAGTGTGTATTAAGGGTGGAAATCGCACGATAAGATGATGTCACAATATTTTACCCTAGATAATGATCTATCAGTACAACATTCTGTGATATACAATGTATTGCTAAATGACATATCACAATATGTGTAATTGAAGTGGGAAAACGCATCTAAAAGATATGGATGAACAGTTGAAGTCACAATTATTAGCCCTCCTATGATTTATTTTTATTTTTTAAATATTTCCCAAACAATGATTAACAGAGCAAGGACATTTTCACAGTATTTCCTATATATTTGTTTATTCTGAAAAAGGCTTTATTTGTTTTATTTCGGCTACAATAAAAGCAATATACATTTTTTTTTACAATTTTAAGGTCAATATTATTAGCCCCCTTAAGCTATAATGTCTACAGAACAAAACACTGTTATACAATGACTTGCCTTATTAAACCAACTTGCCTAGTTAACCTAATTACCCTAGTTAAGCCTTTAAATTACACTTTAAGGTTAATACTAGTATCTTGAAAAATATCTAGTAAAATATTATGTACTGTCATCATGGCAAAGATAAAATAAATCAGTTATTAGAAATTAGTTATTAAAACTATTGTGTTTAGAAATTTCTAAAAATCTTTCCATTTAACAGAAATTGGGGAAAAAATATTGGAGCTAATAATTCAGGAGGGCTAATAATTCTGACTTCAACTGTATTTGTTTTATTAACATGACATATATTTTATACAATTGCAGCAATGTACAAGTCCACAGCGGTCAAACAAGCTTGAAAATGCTGATGAGCTGAGAGTGGAGTTTGTGACTAAAAAGGTCACATTCTTAAATTAGTCATAGCAGCAACATCTCAATGTTATGTAAATTACCGTTATCGAACAAAAAAAGTCAAACAAGCAAGTTTCTGTAAACTTAGACAGATATTACAACTTGGCCAACATATTTTATGGAAACATGGAAACATGTTATGTGTAGCCCTGATTTATTTTAAATGCAAAATCATGCATTCCCACTAGATTATTATTATAAGAACAGTAACTGATAAACATGCTCAGACGTGAGATTCCTCTGAGCACTTATGATGTCTACAGCATAACAGAACATTGGTTATTTTGTCATCATTTTAAAAATTACATAATTTTAAAAATATTTTTCAGCCAAAGCATTCATGTCTCTACTGTACAAGGCACTTTCCAATGTAGGTCTGTAATGGCTAAATAAATACAAGGTCCCTCAAATGATATGTTCATGTCCAACTATTGATACTGGCTTATTGCAGTTTTTTGCAGTGATGCTTTTAGTGAAAAGTTTGTCAAAAAACCATAGTTTTCCATGATTCAAAGAATCTTTTTCCACTGTAAAGAACATTTTGTTCCATGGATCTTAAAAGTTATTCATGGGACCATCAATAAACCTTTATTTGAAGTGGGTTTTAGAACTTTAGAACTGCTTTTTTCTACTTGCCTAGTTCACATGTTAAATATAAAAACAATAAATGTTATTGAAGCAGTTGTTCAGTCAACTTAATAAAACAATTAAGCAAACAAAACATTCCGGTTGATCAAAATAAAGGAGTTCTGACTACTGAAACATTGAGCTTTCTGTGGCCTTTCTTTGTTATGGCTTGTGTAGTTCTGCTGTTTCTCCTGAAGCAGAAATTATACTTTAAACTCAAAAATCTACCCATTTTAAATGAAATCCATATTATCTAGCGTGCGATGTCCAAATCTTAGCATTCTGAAGACACTTGCATTCATTTCTTAGAATGATTTCATCAGGATTCATCTATAGGTAACTCGCTCTTCAATCAGTGCATCATCAACCTCCAGTGGGCTCGACGCAGATTGATTTATGATATGTTTGCAAGGGGAGCTGGAGAGAGTCTCCTGCCACCGTTGATAATGATGGTGTCTGTAGCCTGTAGCGTCGGGCACACTAATCTCTTATTCAAAACACAGAGAGAGAGAGCAATGTGGCCTCAGCTCTTGAAGAGCGAGAAAGCTATTTACAGCTCAAGGTAGATAGTGTATCAGCTAGCACATAATAAATGACCCGCACACCGAATATGATCACATTATAATATATTCCTGCTTCATATGCTGGTGACAGTAAACTGCTGAAAAACACAGGTGCAATTTAGGCAATACAGTGTTCAGTGCAGAAATCGTTAGTGATTTAATTAGAAGCAATAAGTGACGACTGAATGATTGGTGGTAATGAACTAGCTGTCTGTTTCTTGGAAGAACAGGTGTTGTCATCTCACAGCACCAAATTATACAAATAAACAGATCAGTGGGAATGTAATGTTGACATCAAGATACTGTGGGATCAACGGATTCCCAAACTTAAAAGTATAAATAAGTCAACTCTTCAAAGGCAGCATGAAATTATTATCAGTCATATTTTGTTAATGCTTGTTTCTGACCTTGAGCATGTATATTCTTTGAACACATCTGCCGCTCTGCCTCTAATACTTTACATGTCACTTTAACTGGCAGCATGCAAAGCCATACTACAGTAAAGATGATCAAACAAATTCCTGGAACCTATGAATTTGAACATGGGTTCGACTTAAAGGTGCAGCAGGTGATCTGCCAAAATGATAACTTTAATAATAGCATTGAAAAAGCATGTCCCTCCCTGCCATCCAAAGCCACGCCTCCTGAAATCATGAACGAGCACCGAATAGATGACCATAGACAACCTTATAACACTAGATCATATTGTTGTAAAGAGCATGGTCTCTTTAAGCCTATTCATTGTGTTTATTCTGTTCTCATTTCTATTGGCTGTTTAGTTACGTCAATCAGAAAGTATGCGCTGAGTTACGTTGTGTACGGGAAGTTCAGTTATTTTAGAGGTTGCTCATGTGCTCATCGCAAGGTTGGAAAAGCTGCCGGAGCAAGAGCACCAAACAACAGGAATAGTGACGTGTAAGATGTGTGTTTATGCCTATTGTACTGTTATGAGTAAACTGTGAAGTTGTTAAGTAAACATTATACGAAAAAGACGATCATCTTGTCGTTGCTCATTCCTCCCACGCACCCACGTAGGCCAAAGCAAAAAGGAAACTAGCTAAACACAATATCAATATCAATATCATTCGCCAGTTAGAAAGCTTTATAGTTCTTTAAAAGTATTTTATAATACTACAATTCCAAACTTAAAAACCTTTTGAAAAACTGTATTATATCTAGCGTTTTTAGTTGTGAAGCAAGTAAAACTTGTCATAATGTGCAATATTTCATGCATGCAAGGTTTGCTGTACTTTGCTGATGTCCCTATGGAGACACGCACTTTGTCCAACATAAGCATAGCTGTTAACAGGCTGGCAGGGTACAGGACTTATACGTATTGGCATATAAAGCTGGCATGGGGGTAAAGTTTGTTTTATATTCACACAATAGGACTTTCTCCTTAATATTATAATTTCAAAAAAGTATTGTTTGCAAATTATAAATAGGGTGCAACATTGTTCACAGTCAATTAAATATGGCTTATGTTGTCAATTAAATATGGCTTATGTTGTTTTGATGTCATACATGCTACTGTACTTCAGACTGAATATTCAAAGAAAAACAATATAGAAAGTGTGTCATAAGTTGTTAACTCACTGTTTAAAAATAAATGAATGTACAAATATAAAAACAACTTCACCTCAGTAAAGCTGGCTATAGGTGTAAGAGCGCTATTTACCTATGTATTGTTATTCAACGTAATAAAAAGCAGGGGAAAAAGGAGTTCTAAAACAGAAATATCCTGTCATCTTTTTACATTACATTACAAGACAATGACTGACACTCCCCACAGAGGTCTAAATGAATTAAATAAATGTTTAGGTCTATTTAATTGACCATATTTTGATCATCAATGCTGTAAAAGATACTATGAAATTGAAAATAGTCACATCAATCTTTTGCTGGAAATTTTCAGTGGCTGAACAACACTTCCGTGCCTATAACCCATTCGTAAAACAACATGATCTAACATTACACAAGCTTAAATTTGACTAAAATAGTTTTTTTTTTACATTCATATAACATTCCTACCTGCATACCTGTCAAAGAATATAGCAAACATGATGTCATTCTTCAGACCGCGATTTTGAACTGCATTTTCTTCCAGTATGCAAAACCAACTCTAACATTGAATCAGGATTCATAAGTTTTGGCAGAAGCCCTTTCCTAAACAATCTTTCTTTTCATGGATACAAGGCCACGGTGGTCTTTCAGAAAGAAGGTCAGGCTGATGCGAAGTTTGCCTGCTGTCACTCTCTCGGCAGCTGTAGGTCACCAAGCTGCACATGAACGTGCAAATGACGTATATATAACAGGGTGCAGAGATATATAAATCTACATTTGTTGACAAACTGTTTGAGCTACCTATTATAATTGTCAGTCAGAATTTTTTAATTGGACGAACATTTTTTTTTTGTCCTATGCCTTAAATATAAAAATACATATAAATACATTTAGATCATTCAATCCTGACCAACCTTTCCTTTTTTTATTTCTTCAGTTGTTTCTTCAGTTCAGTATTGATTAAAGTGATTAACAAAAAAGTGAATAAACAATCAGGATAAACAACTAAAACTTCTTGCTGACCGTTAAAGCACAAACCACACTGTAATTTCACAAAACATACGAATACAACATAATTATAATAATACTGTCTACTACAATTTTGCCTATTGTTTAAACCTTTGCATTGTCATTAAACTGTTGATTCTATGACAAAACAAGCACAGTTTGGCTTCCACACCGACAACACGGGTAACACAAGTCTCAAGTCTGATTGACAAACCAAATTGTAGCTTGAAGGCAACAATCTGGAGCAGACAGCACCAGCACGCCATTGCTTATTTATTTGCAGTTAGATTTTAACCCAATAGGCAAAAAAGTACTATTTTTAAATATCCTGTTTTTGTGAATTTTCACAGATATTCTTTTTAGATTTTCAATGTTCATGACACAGTGTTCCAACCATTCTCTGCTGTTCTGCTCTGTTAATTAAACACAATTTAATTACACGGCTTCAAATCAATCACTTTTAGAAAGGCTGCTTTGGCCAGTCAGTCAATTGTAGAGCACAGACAGATGAAGACTGGAGAGTTAAACACACGTCAAGCAATAAAGGCAGCACAGAGAGGCCTATTATCCCTGCTTCTATTCACTTTCTCCACCAGCATCTTTGGGACAGCAAGGGTATCGCCTGCAGCGAATGCTGTCACATGCTCAAACAGCAGCTCCTTAACTTCCACTAATAACCAAAGTCAAGGGAAACACTTTGCTGTTCTTGTCTGGATTTTCATCTGGGCTACTGTGGCTGTTAAATCAAGAGAGACAAAGCCAGTGTGTTTGGAATGGGTAAAACTGTGATAAATCTAATATGACAGGCCAATAAGGCAAAGGCATATTTTTTCAGTTGATTGTAATTCAGAAGAAAGGATAACATTAATCATTATGTACCTATAATTCTGTTGGAGGGGGAATATAGATCTTATATGTCAGTGAGAGTTTGATCATCCCCAGGTTTTTCTTTCCTCCTTATCATGGGGTAATAAGACGTATTAAAAATTTTAAAAGCAAGCAATTTCTGCTTTAAGGTACAGTATCTCTTTATGAGTTCAGACAAGCTGAATGAAGCAAACTGATAAAATGTTAGAGGAATGTTTGACTAACATTGCTATTAGGTAAGTTCAAAACATTTCTAGGTCAAATAAATGTTTTCTTGGTAACAATTAGCTTGTTACTTTTAAATCTCCTATGGACATCATGAAACAAACAAACAACTGAAACAGTTTAGAAGAAAGTTTCTGTTTTAATATTTAAGAACATTATTTAATTAACTTAAAAAAACACTGTTAATGATGTTACTAGAAAAACATTTGGTTACTTTGTTTTGATGGTATTATGTTAATTTCTTTGCAACTAATTGCTAACTAAAGACCCTTTCACACTGAGCATGACACAGACAAAAGTTGCTTAATTTAGTTTAAGTTTGGTGGTCAATAGTCAATATTGGTACAAAATCACAAATCTACAGACTATATACTGTAGCCTTTTGACTAAACTCATCATAATACTCTAGATGCATTTGTTATACTGCCTTAAAGGTCTGAATGCTAGCTGTTTAACATTTCGAATACTGCATACACATACTGTATATAATGTCATAATCATATCGACTGATTGTGGCTGGTATAAATGGCTCCATAGGGATCTATTGTTTTGATTCAAGGGAGACACCACATTGTACATTTTCATTGTGAAACCTTTCATTCTGTGTGTGAAATGTACAATTGCAGTTTGGTTCTGCAAGTCTTTTAGTTACTTTAACTAGTTGCAGACACCAATACATTACTGTAATAAAAGAAAAAAAACATATGCTTGAGCATTCTGTCCTTTCTGTGGTTGCATCTTTTTTTAGATGGTTTATGCAGCATTCATATTTAATATTTCAACCACAATGTAGTTTGACTGGAAGTGAACCAATACCTACAATATACTTTACTCTTCAGTGGTTTCAGTATGCTTGTAAGCATGCAGGTTAAGATGTCAATGTTCAAACTTTAACAACAACATTAATAAAACAATCGCATCAAAATATATTTTTTTATACTGATATTATACATCAGTAATTCAATGCTCCAAAATCATATATGTAATTCAATTACATCTTATTTTGTAGTGTTTTGAGAGATAGTGACAACATAGGCTCATTGGGAAAATGTACCCATGGCTAAATTTTTTGAGAACTGAGAAATATGGGGCACATAATGGCTGCATTTTGTGTTGAAATCAAATGCTACGGGGTGGCACCGCTGAGTGCTTAGTGCTGAGTGCTTACCTCCATATTGATGGCGTGCCTGGTATGCTCGGTAGCTCGCAATAATTGGAACCAAACTTGGGAAGTGCGGAATGGACTGAGGTTCAAGTCCGGCAAAGGACAGTTCCAGAAACCAGCTAAATGAAACATAAAAAAAAGTGTAAAGCTTGTGTGGCTGTGATGTCTTTTCTTTTCTAGTTTGCTTTTGAAAACATTATCGGTTGGGTTTACAAGAGGGTGCAGATGGGTCAGTCAATGTCAAGCTGATATATTATACACAACAACAAGCCAACTGGCTTCTCTCACAAACGTATTTGAGATTGTCAAAATTGTACAAGGCAGCTTACTGTTGATTTGTGAAAACAAAACTGCAAGAAGATAATAGTCCAGATTACATAATTCCTGGTTCTTAAAAATGTAGCCCTGGGCACATATTTCCAATGAGCCTGGGTTGGGTAATGAGCATATGCTGACCTATGCTAGCTTCTGATTGGCTATTTCAGAAGATGTGTGATTCTCAAAAGGGACTCTTTTTAAAAAATAAATGAATGATATGTTTGATGAATGATAAAACAATGGCAATTTTACATTCTTGAACCAAAATACAGATGACCATGAAATATTACACTTTTTATTTTACTGTTTTTATTGTCTATGTGTAAGCTTAGGTGTTAAAAATAAAAACTACTGTATGAGTCTAATTTTACTACAGGTTTAGGCTGTATGTAGATACAAATACTTGCTTTACAATAAGTCAAGTCAAGTCAAGTCAAATAAAGGTGTCTTGTGAACACTTACGGTGTCTATCTGTGATCTAGATCTGTTTCAGACTGCTGTCTGAATATTTTCCCACATAGAATCATGTAATCATTCTCTCAAAATGGTATGAACTATTTTGGGGTTGGCCAAATGTATATAATAATATTTTATCTTATTTCTGTTAATAATATTATTATTATTTAAGCCAAAGATCAGAGAAAACTATTTTCCATTATTTAAAATGGCTGACCCACCTCAAATCCTCTTTTGACATCCTTCAGGGGGAATCAAACATTAATTACCCCCCCTGTAATTTGCACCCTGCCTATAGTCTAAAAGGGGCAACCAAAATGACTGAACAGGTATTCATAACTTCAAGAGAACAATGTCAGAATGTTAGCCAATGAATTATGTAACATTCATTCAAAAGTTATTCACATACATTTAAGAGTGAGAGAGAGAGAGAGAGAGAGAGAGAGAGAGAGAGAGAGAGAGAGAGAGAGAGAGAGAGAGAGAGAGAGAGAATTGGTTAGACTTGTTGAGTTATTCCCTACCAGCTTGAATGTAAATCTTCCCAATTATCTAAGAACATGGGGACAGTGCAGAGCAGGTCATTTCCATTTACAGGCGTCTGATTGGGTCAGAGCTCAGCTGTGGGACATGAGTAGAGGTGGAAGAGGATACAAATGAAGCTTTAATGAACTGATTGCTAAACAGTAGATGGTTGACCGGATAGCTCCCGTTTATTCCAAAAGTGACATTGAGCCATGACAAGATGCAACAAATATCCCTTCCAGTACATGTCAGCTACTCATTTGAGATGAAGTTAATGTTTCTGAGACAGGGGCATTAGGACGGGACGTAAAATGTTTGGCTTCAGGTGGTTTCGGACACATGGTATCTGAGGGTGACCTTTCGGGTGAATATGTATTGCGAGTTATTAGCCAATTAGCCGAGCAACAAAGGCATTAGCATTCAGGAGTTCTCAGCCCTGTCAGATTGGCGAGCTCCCTCAGCCTCTCCTCACTGCCACCCTGCTGCTGTTCTGAGCCTCAGCCGTAGCCTGGGGCCATCATTACCCATGCCACCCCAAAGCAGCCACTGACAAGCCTGTTTGAGGTGCTGTGCTTTCCGTTCCCCCACAGTGCTCCATGTTGTCATCACCGGGCTGCTCCGTTCTAAATGGCAGGGGTTCCCTTTGCTTCAACTGTCTGTCAGAGATTTCACTGTCAGTCACTGCTTCTTCAGTGACCTCAACATTACTAGTTATATTATACTGTATTATGTGTGATCCTGGACCACAACAATTTTTTTTATGTTGCACAGGTATGTATTTGGTAATTTATATATATATATTTATTTTACAAATATTTGAATATTCGGTCTTAAGATCATGTTCTATGCGATGTTTTGACATTTCCTACTGTAAATATATAAAAACTCTCAAATTTTTGTTTTGTAATGGGTATTGCAATAAGCACTTCATTAAGACATACGTATAATTTCTCAATTTTAAGGATTGATTTATTGATTGACTGACTGACTGACTGACTGACTGACTGACTGACTGACTGACTGACTGA
>CAIGQW010034093.1:286945-307898 GCA_903798125.1 Danio choprae
TCTCTCTCTCTCTCTCTCTCTCTCTCTCTCTCTCTCTCTCTCTCTCTATCTATCTTTCCAAGTAAACAAACTTGGCACACATAGAGCAGAATGCACGTTAAAGCCTGCGTCTGATGTGTAAATTGTCTCCCACCAACAATAGTTCAGCTATTCACTGTAACTATTTATTTCATGCAGGTCTATATGAAACTGAAGAGACAAATCTGCCTGCTGGATCAAACAGCTACAAGGATGCATCACCGGGAAACATAACACACAGCTTGGAATAAACAGAATTTACATGAGATGAAAAAGAGGTAGGATTTGCATGAAACAGAAAAACAAATCTACCATTAACGGTGCAGCTCATCGGTAAGGAGGGGGTATAAGATCCATATTGACACTTCAAGGTCTGTGAGTGAGATATTCTAAGATACTCTCTTACTCATGCTGACTTGAAAAAAACTCCACAGTGTGTCTGTTCCAGCATTCCCTATCCAGCGTGATCAAAGCAAGACCTGACCCTCAATCCTCATGGCCTCTTTAAAAGATTTTGCAAAAAGACAGGGTGAGTACCCTCCACATGCATCAGTTATATGCAAACTTTCACCAATGCACATACTCCAAGGCACCAAAACAGATAATTACATTGTGACAGCAATCAAAATACATATTAAAAAATGTATGTGACTCACCAGACTTACCAGATTTGTGGGGAAAACTGAACTATGCTGGTTGATTTTTGTTTTTATTTTTTATATTTAATTTTTTCGGCATGCGTGTTGGTTGAACTACATTGAAAGGCATGATCTACTGCATATATTACTGCATATTACACTGAAAGTGTTATATATTTATATAACTGATTTATTTTTATTTATTTATTTTTGTTAACACTGCATTCTGATGCACTATTTTATGCAATCTGTTATAAGTACATGCACTCTTATTAGAATATTAGTACAATGTTAGGTTAAGGTTAAGGCTTAGACTTAAAAGAATAAGTTTCTATGTACTTGCAAATTTACTTTAGTCAGTAGATTGTGCTGGGGGAGCATCAAATAAAGTGTTAGCAGATATTAAGCAGAGAGACTAATACTCTAATGACTGCTAGTAGGAGAGCTAATCATCACCAATATAATAAAGAGGACCATCTTGTTTAAACAGATTTCCGGGTAAAAATTTAGCTTAACACATAACATTCATTTATTCATTTTCCTTCAGCTTAATCCCTTATTCTTAGTCCCCCTGGATGCCCTTCCAGCCGCAACCCAGTACTAATACCTATACACTCTCACATTTACACACTCATACACTACGACCAATTTAGTTTATCCAATTCACCTATACAGTATACTGTAAATCTTTGGAATGTGGGGGAAACCAGAGCACCCAGAGGAAACCCACGCGAACATGATGAGAACATGTAAACACCACACAGAAATGCCAACTGGCCCAGCCGGGACTCAAACCAGCTACTGTACCTTCTTGCTGTGAGGCGAGTCTGAGTCTAACCACTGGGTCTAGCCATCATGCCGCCTAACACATAACAGTAACTTAAATTTGTATTTCTGAAATGAATTTGGCATACTGTACTTTGAATTTAGATATTTGGGCTAGGTTATTGAGCTATAATAAAGATTGCTCACATGCAAAGCCACCAAACCACCATATTGCTATTCACAGGCATTCTAAAGGATCTATAGGATATGATTTGGTTTCGTTTTTAATACATTTATTCAATCACTTCAATAGTGAACATCAGTTTGACCGCAGATAAAAAATTCAGTATGCTGACAGCGTATAATTACAAATGTACAAATTGCAAATATAATTGAAAAAGCCATAATTAATATAGATTTATGTTGTTGTTGTTTTTGCCATTTAAAAAAAATGGCCCATATTATATTATGCATGTGTGTAACAAAGCTCGGTACTGAGGGCCCCCTCATGAACAACTGCTGCCAAACAGCAACATAAATGTGCACTGTCTTTATCCCACTTTTAATCCTTCTTGTGCTGCTTTTGGGACCTGAGATCAGTGTGGTGTGCAGGTGTCTCATTACCACCCAGCCTTGCTCTGCTGCCATGGTTCTTGGCTCTGTTCCACATGTCACAGCACATACTGTACAACCTCATTCACATTGTGCAATTGACCCTTAGCAAGACCCTTCCACACTTGGCATGTCCAACAAGCCTTCGCTACCAGCCATAGTGCCTTAACTGTCAATTTATGTCATGAATAATTTCTGGGAAAAAGGCACGCAGATTTAAGATTTAAGGCAGAGAAAACGGTCTGTAATTTGCATTTGAATGATCAGAAGAATGTGACTTGAAATAAAGTAAACTAAATACAGTTTGAAGATAAAGCTTACAGGTCAAAGGGCAAAAATAATCTACCGAATAACCTAGTGAAAGAGAAAATAACAACATGTGAATCCCACAGATATCAATGATGACTGACAATGACAATTTGACAATGACCGTTTTATTTTTATAGTACAATTTATACAACTTTTGTTGGCCAATGTGCTTTCCAACAAATCAACAAAGCAGACAAACAACCAAAAACAGACTAAACGTACCGACCATACCTCCTAACAGCCAAAATGCTTTTGAGCATGAAAAAAAAAATAATTAGGGTGTATGACATCATTAGCATGGTGACAAAAATAGCTTATTTCTATGAACTTAAATATTGAAAACAGTTGGGGATAGATTTAATGAATAAATAATAATGCATTCTGTGCCTGCTTGAGATGAAGTGTCTTTATGCCACAAAGTGAAACCAGAAATTTTTATGTGCAAAATCCATATAGTTTACAAATATTTGAGAAATGCAGTAAAGTTAGGGATTGCTACTTTGTGTTTCCTCTTTACTTGAATCATTTGCTTGGTTTCATCACTTCTGTTTTTGTTTTCCCACTCTGATTTGTCACTGAATCAGGCCAAATTGCACTGACATTAAACCAATGATAGGCGATGTGTGGAACACACCAAACAAACAGACCTGATAGATGCTCACTGACGGCCTAATGCTGCCCAGTGGTTGACCAATGGCATGGTGTGTCTCGATATTTAGATGATAGAGTCAAAAAACACACTGGCACATTCACATGCATTTTCTAATAACAGACGAAAAACATGAAAAATATTTGGTCATTATTGGTCATACAGACAAGAGAAACGCTTGTTTCACACCACAAGCTCAAGCAGAAAGTAAGCAGAACGTGAGCACCACGTGCACATCAAGTATGAAGAGCAGAAGCAGCACGCAGGCGTTTGCCTTTCACACCGACTACGTCTGCAGACATCGGCAGCTACATCGGCAGCTGCTGCACAGATCAATCTATCTCTGTCTATTCTATCTAGTTATCTAAATACACTTTTTTTTTACTTTTCATCTGCACTTCAAGGCCCGCTGCAACTTCCTCCTATGCTATTTCCTTATGTAGGGACCCCTAAAATATTCTCCAATTGCAATCAGATTAGAATATGTTTTTGTTTATTTCTAACTGCATGTAAATATTGAATGCAGCATTATTTGATTTTTTTGTATTTCGATGACACATGTTCAGAGAGAGTGTATTATTTTGCTGGTCAGTTACCATTTCTTTAAGGTGACATCATAACGTAAGCTGCATGAGAGCAACAGAAAAAAAAAGGAGCCTCGTTTTGAGAAGAGCAGCAGCTGCAGTGTTTTCATATGTTGGAGACGACATATTGCTGATAATATTAAGGCCCCAAAGTGAAAGTAAAAGTGACTGTGAATCACACTCGAGTTTTCTTTTTGCGGTCGTTGTGTATCACACGAGTTCATGCTAGCAGCTGACGACACCATGCTAACGGCATAGCAGCTAACGGCATTTACCTGAGTAGAATGAACTGATGGAGTTTCTGGTAAAGTTGCTCTGAACTGGACAGATCTGTTTCATCACTAGACGTGGATTGCGCGGAAGAGAACGCTCTGAAACATTACAACCGTAAGTGTGCACCAACAAACTGGGCCCCAACGTTAATGTATGCATGCTAACGGTTTTTTTTTTTGACTGATTGACTATTTGTGACTGGATTATAAAAAGTTTGTGAACTAGACTGATAGCATTCAAATTGCAAAGATTTGGAGGTTACATTTCATTTTTTTATTTGGTTTTCAAGTATGATTTAAGTTGATATTGTTTGAGTTCGGGTATTGCAGAAGTGTTTAACTTTAGCTTGGATGTGAATTTTCATCTCATCTGTTGATTTGGGGTTGGAAAAATGTAAGAAAACATAAGAAATATATAACAAAGTAGGTCAGTAAAGAACAACACTTAGACTTGTAAGGCTAGTTTACATACTTTATTTTACAGAATGGACGTGCTATTTTCTGACTGAAAGAGTTAATCATTATCTAGTGGGATTTCCATTTAAATTGTTTATTTTTCTTGTGGCGTAGATAAAGGACTGATTCTTTTTTTATTTTATTTTTTTCACTTTTAACAAAACTGGAATAAATTGTTATTATTTTTCTTCAAACTTAAATTTGATATCTCGTTGTTGTTGTTGTTGTTTTTTTCATATTGAATTCATTGTACAAAAACTTTAAATATATACAAACTACTATACAGTTTAATTCAGTTTATATAAATTTAAAAAATATCAAGTAGTAAAAATACCGGCCAATTCACCATTCAACTGCCGGGAACCCAGGTATTTCTGATTAGGATATTTAAAAAGAATTCTTAGGGTTAAGAAAAGGGTTAAACTTAACCTTAACTTAAACTTAAAGTCTTTATTTTACAATTTATATAGATCCTAAAGAACTGTATGCTTCTCACACTCTGAGGAGTGTCATTCATGTCCTTTAAGGTGCACTTGGTCAGAAGACAATCACCTGTGATATCATGTCATTTTGTTTTTGATTGCCAGCATAATGTAGGCCTATAGTTATAATAATATTTATGCAATATAGTTTTAGTGATATTTATATATGATCAAACTAGTGTGCAACTTAAGCAAAAATAATTGTTTTAAATTTGGTTTTGTAGTTCGGGCCCAAATAAATATTTGTTGCTGTTTTTAATCGTTTAAGTTCGATTAATTTAATATATAAAAATCAGTGGATCTTATCGATGCATTTATTGGGTAAAATTACAATTTTTTACTGTCATTCACTTTGTTTTTGGTCATTATTAATGCACTGTCACTTTAATTGCGTGTTAACAGCGCGGCAAAAATAGACCCATCGCCAAAACTATTGAAACTGCTGCTTCAGCGGCGCTCACGCCTCGCACTGACGGGCTGCTTCTGCATGCAGTATGAAAGCTCTAATCTGTTAACATGGACGCCGAAAAAAAAACACGCACTGCTCGCGCTTGCGGATTCGAGAGAGCTATTACAATCTAACAGACACCTCCTCTTCACCATTTCTGTTTGTTGCCATAATGCAGTCAAAGTTGGAGGGGCATGGTTAAGTATGTTAGCCATGCCCAATATCTCAGACAGACATGGTGAAGTCTAGATCGGCTACGCGGCCAGCTGGAAGTTTCAAAAATTTATTGGGTAATTTAAGGGCAGCGCGGTGGCGCAGTGGGTAGCGCTGTCGCCTCACAGCAAGAAGGTCGCTGGTTCGAGCCTCGGCTGGATCAGTTTGCGTGGGTTTCCTCCGGGTGCTCCGGTTTCCCCCACAGTCCAAAGACATGCGGTACAGGTGAACTGGGTAAGCTAAATTGTCCTTTTTTTCTAAATTTAGGCTATTGTGCAGTCACCCTGAGAGATCACCAAGGCTCTTGGGCTATGGGTCCCTATTTGAGATCAATTGCTACGTACTATTGTTCTGGTAGCACTTTATTTTACAGTCATGGACATACTATGCTGTTGAATAACTAGGTGCTACACATACCCCCTAAACCTCAATCCATGTATTTACCTTATAATATAAGCTTTTTTAGATAAGCACAACATTGTTTTCGTGTTGTTTTTTGATAAACCATAGGGTTGGTTTGTTAAACAGAACTGGCAACCCTGTATTCAGGTTACCTGCACACCAGCATTTCCCAGTGCCACACTCCCTTCCCATTAAGCCTCAGGGAATGCAGTTACTTGTCTACTTGTGTGCTGCCATAATGAGACAATCAGTTTCTAATTGAACTATTTGCGTCTCAGCAATTATTACACCAATTAGTATCCTTCCAGCAAATATTCCACATCTATACCTACATGCCACTTTTAATTAAGACCTTGTTGGGTGCTATCAAGCTTTCTGCACATTAATCTGTCTGCATTACCATGTTTAACAAGAGTTTTGTGTCAGCAGATTACCTTGATTGGATGGAGGATAACAGCACTACGACCAAATTTGCTTTCCCCTAAAGCAATGTTCCGGCATTTCATTTATTTGTTTATTTATTTTAATGAGGAGTAAATTGCACAAATTGTTTTTTTTTTTCTTTTTGGCAACAACAATGGGAAGATCCGTAAGCAGCAGCACTGTAATTTTTCACAACAGACACTTAAATAATAAATCAATAAGAGGTAGTCTTATGTAGTTTGCTTAGTCAGTATGTTTAAACGAACAGGCCGAGGCATTTCATTTTCTCTCTCTGCATTTCCGCTCTGTCTTTATTTCAATGTTGCTTTACAATTGCACTCTATTGATGGTGGGTAATTGATTTCGACAGCACACTGAACTCTACTTTACACCTCATTCTTTAAAATATCAAAAGTTTTATAACAAAATCATCTTATTAATGGCATACAATAGAACCTATTTAACTGTTCTTTTGTGTTTGCCAACATAGGCCTTGCCATTGGTGTTGTTGGATAGTCTTTATCAGAAATGTTTGGTATTGTAGCACTTTCTGTCATGCTGAAGAAATGAAGTCATTCAGGCGATGAATCATGTGCATCGTTTCATAAGGTAAGAGTCGGAGCCTGCTTGCCAGTTCAGTCAAGTCCCTGATCTCAGGTCAGCACGAACAGTCCGATAGATCGGTATTGTTTCAGCTTGGTTGAGTCTGTACTGGCCGGATTACGACAGTAGCTCTTACAAGGTTCACTGGCATTCTTTTGTATTAACTGGCCCTGGGCAATGTGCACAGACACACACACACAGACACACACACACACACACACACACACACACACACACACACACACACACGTACAAAGAGAAGTAAACAAATGTTGATTTGTGTTCAAAGGCGAACGGAGAGAAACAAAGATATGGTGCATGCATGCTTGGCTTCACATATTGCATTTTGCAGGGCTTATGAAGGCGATCCTTAAGGGCACAAACAATGCACAGTGGTTTACCTTCTTCAGACATGGACACACACACACACACACACGACTCTTGTCCTTTCTCTCGGTTCCTCTTTGGAGTCTCATTAGTACATACAGTGTCCCATGTGCTATCTAGTAGGGCTGGCAGGACTGGGTCCTTGTCATGTTATCCCCATATAATCTGTGGCTGGAGACATTTGCAGTTCTGCACTGATTAAAGCTGGCCAGCAGGAAACCACTGCAATCCTCTTACGGCTCTCACATTTCAGCAGGCCAAATCAGGCATTCTCCGAGCCCAATGACTCAAAGCAATCTCAGCACTTACTGAGGAAACCTCACCGCACTCTCTTTTCCTCTACAATACACTGTCTCTTTTATTCAACATCAGTGTGAGAAACACAAGGGGTTTGATTCAGCATAGAGAGCATGATGAGACCCTTCATATAAGGTTAAATTAAATGTCTGTGGATCTATTTATTAATTAAAAAAAGTACATTACAAACGCAATTCACATATGAATAATAAACAATCTTTTGTGATGAGTATGTACTTAATTTATACATTAAAATAATGTAGATTTTCAGGGGGTGGGAAATAGTTAAAAAATTACATAAATAAAAAGATTCATTAATTCATTCATTTTCATTTCGGCTTGGTTCCTTTATTAATCTGGGGTCACCACAGCGGAATGAACTGCCAACTTATCCAGCATATGTTTTTTACGCAGCGGATGCCCTTCCAGCTGCAACCCATCACTGGGAAACATCCATACACACTCATTCACACACATACACTACGGACAATTTAGCTAACCCAATTCACCTATAGCGCATGTCTTTGGACTTGTGGGGGAAATCGCAGCACCCGGAGGAAACCCACGCCAACACGGGGAGAACATGCAAACTCCACACAGAAATGCCAACTGACCCAGCCGAGGCTCGAACCAGCGACCTTCTTGCTGTGAGGCGATTGTGCTACACACTGCGCCACCGTGATGCCCTTAAATAAAAAGATTTAAAAAGAAAAAAAAAACAGTTTGCCTTATTTTATATGTTATTTATTTTTTCAGTAAACGAGGGGAAAGAGGGGAGATTGAAGAAAATAGTTTAGTCATTAGAATACATTTTGAAGAAAGCTGGAAACCATTGACTTCCAAAGTATTTGTATTTCATACTACTTTTTTGTCAGATTTTTATCAGGTCCTCCAACTGATCACATGACTTCTTGTTTTTCTTTGTGTTCAGAGTTGTTTACCTGTTGTCTGTTGGCTCATTTGTGTTTCATTTTGTTCCCTCGCCATGTGCTCGCTGTCATTGTGATGTAATTGTCCATCCTCCCATTCCCTTTCTATTACTCTATTAAGTTCATTTCACTCAACTGTTCTTGTTTCTCCTTTGTCAGATTGTTGTTGCATGTCCGTCTGCTTCCAATGCTCTTTGGCGCAACTTTTATTACTATAGTTTTTCTATTTGTTGTTTTAGTTTTTGTGAAGAGGTGGGCCAAAATGAGTTTCCTTTGCAAGGTGGCAGGGGCGCACACTTATAGATGAGGAGCTCTGTTACACGATAGGGTGAGGAGCTCGGAGTGGAGCAGCTGCTCCTCCACATCGAGAGAAGCCAGATGAGGTGGCTTGGGCATCTGTTTCAGATGCCTCCCGGACGCCTACCTAGGAATGTGTTCCAGGCATGTCACACCTGCAGGAGGCCTCAGGAAAGACCCAGGACATGCTGGAGGGACAGTGTCTCTTGGCTGGCCTGGGAATGCCTCGAGATCCCCCCTGGAAAAGCTAGAGGAAGTGTCTGGGGAAAGGGAAGTCAGGGGTTCCCTCCTGAAACTGCTGCCCCCATATATGAATGAATGAATGAATGAATGAATGAATGAATGAATGAATGAATGAATGAATGAATGAATGAATGAATGAATGAATGAATGAATGAATGAATGAATGAATGAACGAACGAATGAACGGACGGATGGACAAACGAACAAACCCATCAGATATGCGGTCACCCAACAAGATGTATTTCTGGGTCAGCAAAAGACCCGACTCACTAACAGTTGAGTTCCTTGCTAATCTGGTGGTTGACCTTACAGCTTGCATCCAGGAACTCCAATAAAACGTCACTCAGGTAGGTCTCGCCCACTCTTTGCTCTGTCATTAGCCTGAACCATGCTCCACAAACACACCACACTATGACAGAGACCCCAACTCACGCCGGTCGTTCTTGTCTCAATGCTCAGTGGTGTTTGCCCTCCAACCACACATATATGCGGCTGAAGCAAGGCCCATGATTGGGGAATGTCTGTCTGGGTTAGGTAACTTATTGTCCTTCTTCTACAGCTATTTCAAATTTGCACTCTCGTACAGACCAGGGTCTAGGAACACTAAGCCCAATTCAATATTTTAACTGTTTGAGACCCTGCAGAGGGAGGTTTCCACTGACACCATCCTTCCCAATGGCATGGTAGTGGCTTTCCTCTCTTGGGATACTGAGAGAGAGAGGTACAGGATTGCCTTGCGAGAGTGCAGAGTGCATAGAGGGATCCTAGCGAACAACTTATCTCTTCCTACGTCACTGCACTCAAAAATTATCCAGTGGGGTCACTCATACAGGTTAGTTTGTCACCTGGGAGTTCGGAGATCAGCAATTTTAGTGGCCACCCATGGCCAGGTATATCAGGCATCAGGTTTCTCAGGTTTCTGGCACCAGGTATATCAGGTTTTTAGTTGCCTGATTGGCTTGAGCCCAGAACAACAGTTCCAGTTGGTCGTTGGTCTGCTTCACCCCTTACTCATCCCGTCCCGCCCATGGTCACATCTAGGCACTGTCTTTATCACTGGCCTACCCGAATCGAAGGGCAACACCATCCTCCTCATGGTGGTGGACCGCTTCTCCAAAGTGACCCACTTTATTCCACTTCCCAAGATCCTCTCATCCAAGGAGACTGCTCAGGTAGGGATAGCAATGGTTGATCACGTGTTCTGGATTTATGGCCTTCTGGTTGTCGTAGTCTTCAACATGTTTGTCTCCCAGTTTTGGAGGGAATTCTGCCATCAGATTGGGGCCTCTATGAGGTCATCAGGATCCCTAGACCAATGGGCAGTCTGAGCGAGCAAACCAGGATTTGAAACGTGCTTTCCATTGCCTGGCTTCACAACAGCTATTCTGTGTGCTCATAATACTCTACCAGGTTCTGATACAAGTATGTCACCATTTCAGTGTTCTGTTGGCTAACAGCCACCTCTGTTTCCCTCACAGGAACCCAACGCTGCAGTCCCATCTGTCTGGAGGATCTTTTTCCTTTTTTCCACTCTTCGAAGCAGTTTTCCTTACTAAAATTAATTTCTTTGTTTTAGCTTTTTTTTCAATTTTTGTGAAGACTTTTAGTAATTTCTTCTGAGACTGCCTTTCTGTTTGTGACCTAATACATTGTTTGTGACACCTGCAATTGTGCCCATTCTGCTTGCTCTGACAAATTTGTATTCAACAGAATAAAGAAATTCTTTGGAACCACTTGAAGATGAGTAAATGGTCATTGTTTTGAAACTGTTGTGTACCTTCCACTAGTGGCCAGTGTCATGTTATATTTCACCAAAAATATTTACTACACTATTTCCATCATGTTAGGGATAAGAACGAAGATAAGACAAGCAACGAGGTTCTAAATATTGAACACTTCAATAACAAAACAGACAGTACATAGTGATGTTATGTTTGACTCAAAAACAGCACATTTCACATTAAAGCACTGTATCGAAGCTTGATTCATTTTGCCAACAGCATTTAATCTGTGATATCCAAAGTTTTGTTTGCCTGTAAACCATGAGTGTTTCAGAATCTGGTTCAAAAGAAATCATATCAAGGTTTTCCTTTCAGTTTAATGCTTTAGAATGTTTTCCCTGCTTCATAATTGTTATAAAAAGACCAAAGGCAACATGAAGAAAACAGTTTAACTGTGTCATATGTGTTAACAATAACACACAACAAACTAACTCAAATCAAGGCTACATGTATAGCATGAGACAGATGAGGCAAGGATCTATACACAAGCACAAAAAACAACAATAAACCCAAATCCAAAACCAGGAAACACAATTGCTCATGAAGTATAGTGAGAATGACCAAGAATCAAAGGCCCTGTCCTGAATGGAACAATTCATATGCACGTATGATCGTGCTTTATTTCAATAGTTTTGTGTGCACATGTTAAGTCCACTAGAGTCCAGAACCTGAGCTCTGAGGAGACTTCTCCCAACACTCAAGATCAAAGTTAATAAAAGAGAACCACAAAACCATCAATATTTGTAGACTCTGATTTTTAGTCTGGAAAAATAAATAAATCACACGAGCAATGCATGCAATGTAATTCTCCATACAATAGGCTTGAAGCTAGGTCTTGAAGGTGCCATTACAAAAAAAAAAAAACCTTTTAAACAAATGATTAAATACATTTTTGAATAGTTCAGTGCTTTCTCCTTGTGTAATTCCATTGTAATTACACATAACATTTTTTTTTCTTTGTATGTTTGGATTGTTTGGGGTTTAATGCATATCTTGGTCAATTTCATGACTACAGCTACTTTAGAAATATTTTCATGAACAATCATGACACGTTTAATACTTATTTTATCATTTTTAAAGTATAATATAAAGCAAACAAGAGGACAAATAGCCACAGGTATAATTAAATAAATGCTATGTGACTAACAAGTGTAACCAAGGAAACAATGGCAGAGTGGAATTAAACAACACAAAGAAATATACACTAAAACAATATATAAAAAAAAACTATGTTACAGATCTTTATTAAACATATAATGTTTCATGTTCAGTGATTGTTTTGTAAAAAGTCTTTTTATTTTCAAATAGTGGAATGTATTATTTTCATTTATATTTTTGGTATATTAGCTGAACAAAATCTTATAGGAATCTCAATTGTTGGCGATCTTCGAATTTTGGTGATATCAACTTGGTTAGATTAATTGATTTAAAGTCATCTAATAATTTCTAAAATATTTAATATCAAATAAAATATCAACCATTTTATTTTTTACTGCCTGCTATCCTCCTTAAAAATAGACTAACCTATACATTCTAGGTTTTTTTTTTGTTTGTTTCAGAAGTGCTGACCATTTGAAGACCGAGTGCATTTCCAAGAACATGGCACAATTTGAACATTTAGAATCTTTTGTTCTTCACTGCGAAAACTCTTATTCATCCTGGACCCCAAGAAAGTGTCTAGACTTAAACAATCTTCACCTCTTCATGCAACAAAATCATCTCAGCAGTCAGCACATGTCCTGACGACAAAATAGCAACTACAAATGTGAACAGCGCCCATGTCTCATGGCATATCTAACAAGCTTACAGTATAAACTCCCCAAATCTGCAGCTATTATACCCGGATGAATCATTTCTTCATCATGAGCATTCATTCAGCTTGGCAGCTGGAAGTCAAAGCCTCAGTGGGAGTAAAGCATTGCAAAAAAGATCTCTGAACCCTTGACATAAAACTAACACTGGAATAAAATGTGCACAACGGCAACCAACATTGCTGTAAAATGCAGCAGTTGGGTATTCTTTGATGCCGTTTCTCCTTAAGTGTGAAATATTAAGCCTGTGAAGCATACAGACATGTTATACACAGAGAGAATTTCGATTCACTGGAGAGGCAAACAGAACAGAAGCTCTTTTACCGCAGAGGGCCTGCAATTCACAAGCATCTAACAAGTGTGAAGAGTCATAGAGAATCAATGGAATATGGATCGTGTGCAGAGTGTATGAGGACTACGGCAGTATATCGATATGAAGTGCTTCGTTCTTCTTACGGCTCCGGATAGACTTAATAAGAGAGCCGCAACATCAAAGGAGGAAAACAAGCCATCAGGAGTAATGTAGACCAACAGTCTGTGAAACAGAGCAAAACATCAAAATCTCTAGAAAAGATGAAAGAAGCGGCAAAATATGAGGCCATCGTGGTAAATATGAGCAAATTGATGAAAGATATACATCACTTTTTTCCCCTTTGTCATTGTTCAGCGATCTTTTTGTGCACTTGGAGACAGGCGATTTCATAGACAATGTCATGGACTGTTTCTGTGAAGGTCATGGTGGTTTGTTTCCTTTGTATTATAGCAAACTGCAATAAAGCTATTAGGTCCAAATGGATCAGTAGTTTTCTTTTTATGAAATGCACTCTATGACAGCTACCTTAAACTTTAGGTGAATTATTAAAAGAGTTAGACTTGTATGTGATTTTTTTGCTGATTCATTTAAGCTATTTTTTTCTCTCTTCATTTTTAAATTGATCAAAGGTTGGTGTTGCTAATGTCCAAACAATCTATTAAGAATTGTTTCTGTTAATTGAAATAAATCTAAAATAGAGTAAAATATACATATTCGGAAAAAGACAACTTTTAATGAACTGAATTGGTTTAACACTAATGACTGACAGAATAATATTAAACTAACATTCACTTTCCTTCGGCTTAGTTCCTTTTTTCATCTGGGGTTACACAGTAGAATGAACCGCCAACTTATCCAGCATAGTTTTACACAGCGGATGCCCTTCCGGCTGCAACCCAGTACTGGGAAACACCCATACACACTCATTTACACACATACACTACGGCCAATTTAGTTTATTCAATTCACCTATAGCGCATGTCTTTGGACTGTGGGGGAAACCAGAGCACCTGGAGGAAACCCACATGGACACAGGAAGAACATGCAAACTCCACACAGAAATGCCAACTGACCCAGCGACCTTCTTGCTCTGAGGCGACAGTGCTAACCACTGAGCCACAGTGTCGTCCCATTAAAATAACGTATTACATGAAAACGAACAGAGCTAGAAATACCCTAGTAGATAACTCTATAAAATGAAGTAAAAAGTAAAACTGCATCTAAAAAAAACTATATAAATAATTAAAAAACTAATTACTAACTACAAAATTGTAAATAAAAATGAAAAACATAAAACTGAAAAAGCAATACATTACTATAACAATACCTAGTATTAATTACCCTCATTACCAAAATACCGTAAATAAGCACAAAAATGACTCTGCACTACAATACCACTAAAAGGCACTCTTGTGAACTAAATGAAAGTAAAATCAAAACATCAACAAACATTGTAATTATATACAAATTATATTAAAATAACATGAACAGCTCAGCACTAATTTAAACTTTCACCAACCATCAGTGGAAATTTCACCTTGAAATATAAGAAAAAAAAGTGACATACGGTCTATAACTTACTTTATATGTGTCTTTCTTTCTAAGGTCTATTTTTAAGTGAATATCAATGTTCTTTGTTTGGTTTTTTTTGCCATCTGTTGAATATCTATGATGTGCTGCTCTGCTTTGTGTTATTCTGAGATGATGTATGCTCATCTGCACTTTGAAAGCTGACACACTTCTTCAGCAACAATATCTATTGGTCAGACCGCTGGAGGACGGCAGCCTCAAGGGCAAAGAACATGGCAAACGGCTTTCATTATGATTGCAATCTAGATCTATAAAGTGGGGCTCCAGATGCCTCTCTGTTATATTCAAGCCCTCTGGCACCAGCTTCCAAAGGCTGGAACATATTCAATTATATTCATAAATGTAAGATCATCACACAGTTGACAAATATAGAACAGATTTGTATTATTTAAATGCAACCTGGGAGAACGGGGAGAAGAGAAAAAAAAAGGAAGACTGCGAGCGAATAAAATTACAGCGAAAATATGCAAATTGTGTAAGAAGATTAAGAAGATGAGCAGGGGCTGGTGAACGCAGAGCAGAGGGCTTATGATGAGAGGAGGGAGAGAAGGGTGGATGATGGAGGAGAAGATCAGAAAGACATGAGGATTGAGTGTGGGAGAAGAGAGAGAAAGACTTGGAAGAAGGTGAGATTGGATGGGAGTAGACCGCTGAAAGGGAAAAATGAAAATGAACTGAATACAAAGAGTGATGAATAAGAAAAACAAACAAGACAAAACCAAAAAAAAAAGTGGGAAGAAAATGATTGTGGGGGAGACAAAGCCATGCAAAATAGCAGGATGTCGATTCAGGATTTGCTATGAGGAAAAGCGAATTTAAAAAAGATTATAAAGCAGAAAGCAGTTTTTTAAAGCTTTTCTACTGTCTTTAGTCACATATAAAACGAAACAAGCAGAGTAGTTTGATTGAGTTTTTAAACAGTCAAGCAGAAATGATCTTGTTTGTGTGGAGCTGATATATAGGTAAAGTTGAATCTTAAAATGCAGCCTGTAATAGGGAACAAACTATATAATAAATATATAAACAAAATTACATATTATAGATAATATACGAAATATATAATTGTTTTTCAATGCCAGTTCACTGTTGAAATACAACAATTTTTACAACCATTTTATAATAAAACTTGTTTTCAAGACCAATTTAATCAAACATTGTTCAGTTAATGAAACATCACTAGCAAGTTAAAGGTACCCAGCGGGCTCCTTGATGTCAAAATAACATCAAATTGACATTGACATAAAAATAAATAAATAAACGTGTCAAAATGAATCAATTTGATGTCAAAACCTTGACAGCTATTTGACATCTACACACTGATGTCTTTTTGACCACCAAAATAATGACACAAAAAAGTATCATAATATAATAAACATTTCATTCATCGGAAAGCTTCAATTACAAATTGACACTAAATTTAGTACCCTTGCAATGCATGTAAACTACCTTTAATCTAAGATTGGGGTAAAAAAAAAAAGTCAACAACTAATTAAAGGACAGTCCTTTTTTGACACCAATGATTAAGGTATCAACTGACATCAAATCTATTTATTGCATTTATCCAATATTGCATATTCCATTATTGCATTTTTGATGTGTTTGTTAATGTCATTTTTGCCTGCTGAATAGTGTTTCTTTAATCACTCTTTTGCCATCCAAGGTGTATGACATGCAAGTTAATAGCTCCCTGTATTTTGAGAGTTAAAAATATATATAGAAAGAAAAAAAAATGCAATACCTGTGGCTCCTCACAATACATTAAGGTTTTAAGAAGTGAAATGATTGGTTTGTGCAAGAATTTGAACATTATTTACAACATTATTACACTTAATCCTCAGACAGTTAATGCAACAAAAAGTAACTGAAAAGACAGAAACTAAAAAGAAACAATATTTTTCTGTGAGCTTGTGATGTTTTATGATGAGAGGAGTGAAAGAAGGATAGATGATGGCAAAGATCAGACAGACAAGAGGAATGAGTGTGGGAGAAGAGAGAGAAAAACTTGGAGAAAGGTGAGATTGGAGAGAAGCGGAATGTTTTTGATGAAAATGCATCTTAAATATCAGGTGCGAACAGGCCCCTATGTACTAGACACCACTAACTAACTAAAGTCAATGCTGTGACTTGATCGGTTATATTTTGGCAAGACAGAGATTACTAACGCTAAGAAAACACACTTTCATAATAAGTCATGGCACTAAAAATAGAGCTGAGATATGGGACTGCCAAAGGAAAAAAAAAAAACATGACCCCTGCTGGTCACCTGGGTCTTTGTTTACCAGACAATAAGACGAAGGTAGACCTGAAGGAAGCTTGGTTGGACTGAAGACTTAGTACTGTTCAGGGTAACCGTAAAAAACTACTAAATTAAATATTTATCATAAGAACAGAGGATCAAGAAACATCAGACAAGGCCAGACAATAACTTAAGGAATATGTGTGCTGTATAGTGCTGGCGGTGAGGGTCAGAAGAGGATCAGGTGTGTGTAGTTTACTGACAGTAAGGATTATGGGAAATGAATGCTGTATGATTTGATAAGAAAATACTTTTTTTTCAGTTCAGTATTATTTGCTTTGAATTTTGCTAGCAATTTCTAAATACAATTGTAGACCAAATTGTTTGCTGTGTATTTCTGAAAGATATATTTTAACAATATAAAAGCATTTTCTTATTCCACAAACTTTATTATATTGCTATTATTGCTTTACTATAATACTATTTTCAAGCACAAAATATAAGCAACAGACTATTACAAGCATTAAATAATATGTATATAATATAAATTGTTTTACATCTTTAATTAGTTTTTTTGTATTTTATTGTTTTGTTTTTGTACATTGGCATGTGTCTTTTTTAATTAATTGACTGACTGATTACATTAAGTGCCACTTAATGTATTAAAATATGTTTTCCGGCATATTTAGCAAAAAAATCCTTTGATGACATGTTGAAATGATGCAATACCAAAATACAAATCCACTGTCCTTTTTAAACCTTTACACTATAATTTACACCAGATGTTTTACTTATTTTGAAGTTAGGTGATTTGCACAGGCTATAATAAGTATGTTGTTTCATTTTTACACACAAACACACACACACACACATACACACACACACACACACACACACACACACACACACACACACACACACACACACACATATATATATATATATACATTTCTCCAAACATAACGCCTGGCATTCACTCCAAAGAGTTAAATTTTAGTCTCATCAGACCAGAGAATTTTGTTTCTTATGGTCTGAGAGTCCTTCAGATGCCTTTTGGCAAATTCCAAGAGGGGAGTGGCTTCCGTCTGGCCACTCCACCATACAGGCCTGATTGGTGGATTGCTCACAGATCCCAACTCGGCTGGGTCAGTTAGCATTTCTGTGTGAAGTTTGCATGTTCTCCCCGTGTTGGCGTGGGTTTCCTCCGGGTGCTCCTGTTTCCCCCACAAGTCCAAAGACATGTGGTATAGGTGAATTGGGTAAGCTAAATTGTCCATAGCGTATGTGTGTGAATGAGAGTGTATGGATGTTTCCCAGTGATGGTTGCAGCTGAAAGGGCATCTGCTGCATAAAACATATGCTGGATAAGTTGGCGGTTCATTCCGCTGTGACAACCCCAGATTAATAAAGAAAATGAATGAATGAATGTACGCAAAAATAACTTTTGTTAATTAAAAAAATCATTTTGTACATTTGTAAATATACAGATAACTTAATTTTAGAAAGAGAGTCTCTCAAGGGATCCTCATACCGAGAGGGCCCTGAAATCACAGTGTTTTAATATCCAATAAATCCTCTTCAGCTCATCCCAAAGAACTGCAATTAATCATGTGCCGTCAAACAGCTGGTGTGAAACTTTATGAAATCCCTTACATAAAATATGTACTGCAGCTCTTCTCTTCAAGCATATTTGTCATCCAGTTTTTTGTGTTTTATTGTTTCAGCTTCATCTCATTTTATGAAACCATCTGTTTCCCCTATTGTTTGTGTTTGTGAAGAAATAAACAGCGGTTTGTAATGCAATGTCTTCTGAAACAGCTATCTTGTCTGAGCAAAGCATCTCATTGAAGCATAAAGTTTCATTATGGCTGTGCCTCCAACTTATCAGTGTAACAGATCAGATGAGATGATAGCAATTCAAAGAAGCGTGGTATGGGGAACATGGAAGAAAGGACGATAATCTGGAAGGCAAGGGCTGTAAAAATGTGTTTTTAAGAAAAAAAAATCATTAAGGATCAACGGCTATCACTAACTATCACGAGCAGAGGTTTACATTTTTACCTCTACCAAAGGAGCTGTTGGCCATTTTTAATGCTTCACGAAATATATGTCCCTGCTCCCTGACTGATATATGATTCAAATAGATGTCCAGACAAATCATGGCTGTCTCAGTGCAGCACTTTGCTCTGTAAACAAATATAAAGAGTCCCAAGCTGAAATCGCTTACAGAACCCTTCACTTGGACAACATTTTGGTGAACCTTATTAAGCTTAAGGTCTCCAGGTCATGTTTAATACCAGGTCTCTGACTCAGGTACATTTGAAAATAGATAATAGAAATAGTTTTTTTCCTACTATCTATTTGTTTTCCATCCTAACTGAGACAGCAATTTTCCAATAAAGAATTAATTTTTTTTTGTGGAGTAATTTGAGGGGGGTCGGGGGGGGTTGGGGAGAGAGTATTTTAATCACATCGTGATCAAAGATGAAAAGGGGTTTTCAAGTAGTATTCATTCATTCATTCATTTTCATTTCGGCTTAGTCCCTTTATTAATCTGGGGTCGCCACAGCGGAATGAACCGCCAACTTATCCAGCATATGTTTTACACAGCGGATGCCCTTCCAGCTGCAACCCATCCCTGGGAAACATCCATACACACCCATTCACACTCATACACTACAGACAATTTAGTCTACCCAATTCACCTGTAGCACATGTCTTTGGACTTGTGGGGGAAACCGGAGCAACCGGAGGAAACCCACGCCAACACGGGGAGAACATGCAAACTCCACACAGAAACGCCAACTGACCCAGCCGAGGCTCGAACCAGCGACCTTCTTGCTGTGAGGCGAACGTGCTACCCACTGCGCCACTGTGAGGCCCTCAAGTAGTAAAAAAGTGTAATAAATATCTTTTTTTATTTTTACTCATATAATGTGTGTCCTGTTTCATTTTACTCATTTTCTTCTGAGCAAATCTGTCATACATTGTTTTTTAACATTTACAAGAAGAATAAAATGCACTAATATGTCATTCAGTAAGCATAGTTGATACACCAAAAACCTTTAACATGTACTACAAGATTACATGATAAAAAAATAAAATAAATAGAAAATAAAATTTTGTATCATAAATTGTGTAACAGCGTTATGTTTTAGACCATATACTGAGTGTGTGTAACATTGCAACATGTACACCAAGGACACCAGTAAGTAGTATTTTTAATTCTGTATTCATTTACTCACTTTCTTTTTGCATATTCCCTTCTTTATCAGGGGTCATTACATCAGAATGAACTACCAGTTACTCTGGCACACGTTTTACTGGCAGTTGCCCTTCTGCCGCAAACCAGCACTGAGAGTACACTAACTTGTGCAACCTCCAGTGAAACACCCACACACTCTCATTTACACACGCTTTATCCAATTCACCTACAGTATACTGTATGTCTTTGGACTTTGTGGAAAACCACAGCACCAGTTCAAACTCCACATTGAAGGGCCTTCTTGTACAGCCGGGACCTTTGCTATGAGGCAACTGTGCTAACCACCGAGCTTAATTAGTTCTAATTAAAAAACAATGCATATGGACAAGGGTGCATGACATAATGGTTTCAATAATATATTTACCATAATAAATATATGCCATTTTGATGCATTGTTGAAGACTCTATCAAGCTACACTTGAAAAAAATGGTTAGATTAGTTAGAACTGTCAGTAATAAAATCACACAGATGATGGAGAGATAACTTCTTCTGATCAAAAAAATAATAAGATAAAAAATATGTCAGAACATTTCTGCTAATAATGATCATCTAAGCATCTATGAACTAAGAAACTATGTTTATAACCATAGGTCAAAAGCTGTAGTTCCAACCATGTTTGCAATACTGTTGGCGAATGTTGATTTGAATAATGGGTTTAGAAAACACAGAATTGCTGCACAGATCATACAGCAATAGCTGTCTAACAAAGCTTTTGGCAAGCACATTCCAGTATGATTATCATTATATGTGACTCTGGACAACAAAACCAGTCCACTGTTGCACAGACATGTTTTTGTAATAGCCAAAAGCACATACAGTAGTACACTGTAAAAATGGCAAGTTATTTCAACCCATTTCTGGGTGTAATTAATAGGGACTGCCCCAACTTTTTATTATTATTATTATTATTATTATTATTATTATTATTA
>CAIGQW010034093.1:307908-322992 GCA_903798125.1 Danio choprae
TAGCTAAGAAGTGAATTTGTTCAACTTTAAAGCCAATTTTCTCAGTATTTAGATTTTTATGAACTCTCAAATTGCAGAACTCTCAGATCTCAGTCAAATTCTTTATTCAGCTTTCATGTGATATATAATAGAGTCATATATAATAGTGATTCCCTCTTTATTCAAATTTTGGGTTGAAAAGATGGTGTTAGTTACCTCTTGGTTTTATTTACCCAGCCGAAGGACTCAAGGTGTTTGTGGAGTTTGTTTGGATAAAAAAAAAGCATCTTGTTCGCCCCAGGTGAATGTCTATTCCCATGCAGCCTTAAAGAAGCAGCGGTCTGTGGGAATCAGAAAGAAGAATCTTTGATTTTCTGATCTGCACACCTGAAACGGCAACACCGTGTCTGAAATAACATTTTCTTGTACAGCGCTCTCTTCAGAGAAGTCTTCCTTTAAACCTGCAGCATTACTATGACTGCAGTTTGTCTCTGCCACAATATATCAAATATGATGTCGATGTGGTAGCTCTTTGCTCAGAGTGTATTTCATATTCCTGCTTTATTACTCTCCATGGTAATACATTATTGACTACTGCGTAAGGCTGCACACTATAGGTCATGGCCTGTAGGTTGATCAAAGCGGGATTTCAGGCTCAGGAGAGTTTCACAAGTCACATACTATATTTTTTCATATTCAAATGTCTTCTTTGAATATAAATGAATCAAGATCTCATTTCAGTTGGCACATTCTAGCAGAATGTGATCGTTTTCTAAAGTCACAAAGAGCGGTTAGCGATTAATTACATGTCATTTATATATTTTTTTGCTTTTCTAGTAAGGGTTTCTTTAAAGCAATTGTCTTAAAATTATGTGAGGGGTTGCACAGCGTGAGGAATTCAAGAACAGTTCAAACAGATATGAAATGGTGTGGTCTGTTGGGAAATAAAAATCAAACTAAATAACAGTTAAAGCAGGGTTTATTTAAAAGGCTATGAAGAAAAAAAAACATTGTCAGTCTGATCTGACATGTTGCATTTTTTTACAAGTGGTTTCTAAATGTGCCTCTAAAATTCTAAATGGCTTATTGATCTTTTCCCCTCCCTTTTCATTAGTTACTGCAGCTACTATAATAAAAAATTAAAAATAAATAAATAAAAAAACGTGTGAAGCAAAAAGCTAATCTATACCAACAGCCAAACAATCTCATGAAAAGGCTGCATGTTTAACAGAAACCTTCATCAATATGTCTTTTAAAAATCCAAACACTGCTTAAAAAAAATAACAGTTACTTTAATGTTTGTTTCTTTTTGTAATTAATGTGAATAATTAAAACATTATCATGAACTGTTCCTTAAGAACAAGCAATTGAGTGAGTTTACCCTGTGGGTTTGTCTGTAGTTTGCCTTTTCAGTGGTCTTTTAATTCTTACTGTGTTTTACACAATTAAAAAGGTAAATAAAGTCAATGCTCGGAAAACGTATCCATTAATCTGCAATTGGACACAGTACATTTCTCACGGCTTGTCTTGAAGAAAGAAAAGTGCACATAATTGGTGAACACTCAACTCGAAAATAATTCCAATTAGCAGCATTACCACCTTCAAGAAGGAACTGTGTCCAAATAAATGGTTGTTAACCCATGGAGAATATGTTTTGGATAACATGTAATTAAAAAAGCTAATTAATTCAGCTTTTGTTGTGTCTGTTTCTTCACCTTTAAAGCGTAGAAGAAAAACTCAATGAGACTTCCTGCCAGATCCATCAAAACTACCAACCCTTTAAACATGACAGGGAGTCAGTCTTTCAAGATGGCTACTTAATAAGCCCTGTGTTAGCATGTCACCCTAAGCTTGTTTAAAAGTGAGAGCAGGTCTTTGATGAATAAATACCCTGATGAAGAAAAGGTCACGTTATAACCAAGCTGCCCTGTTGAGTGTCATGAGACATCTTGCCCTTGTTTTCCTGCTTCTAACCCGTTTCATCTGCTATCACTGTTACTTTTTCCTATTTCCCCCTGTTCAATTACCTCAGATAACATGCTGTAAAAAGTTGCAGATAGCCACTGATCCCATGTTATTCTGTTGAGTTCTGTCTTTTACAAGAATGGAGAGATACACCAGTATGGGAGTTTCTTCTCAGCAGCAACCTTTTTAATTCTCTTTAACTCTATTATTCAGGATTTCAAGATTTTTTTTATTTTATTCTTATTTAAGCTCCCCATTCAGAGAAGGAAAAATGAAAAGATGAAAATAACTGCAAAGATATGTATTAGTAACAACTACTCCTGCAATAATGCATACTTTATTTATTTTATCTTATTATATGGCTCTATTTGATTCTGATTGGTCAATCATGGCATTCATGGGTATGTTATTCCTAGATATCAAATTAATAAACTAATAACACTGGCTCAACTGGGTACTACGAACCATCTTGAGCATTATCTGTCAATCCACTGTTACTGACTATTTAGCGTCATCCAGTGACTGAGTAATAATAATAATAATAATAATAATATTAATAATAATAATAGGTGGCATGATGGCTCAGTGGTTGGCACTGTCACCTCACAGCAAGAAGGTCACTGGTTTGAGTCCCAGCTGGGCCAGTTGGCATTTATGTGTGGAGTTTGCATGTTCTCCCCATGTTGGCGTGGGTTTCCTCCGGGTGCTCCAGTTTTCCCCACAGCCTAAAAACATGCGCTATAAGTGAATTGAATGAACTAAATTGGCCATAGTGTGTGAATGTGAGAGTGTGTATGGGTGTTTCCCAGTTCTGGGTTGCAGCTGGAAGGGCATCCGCTGTGTATAACATATGCCGGAATAGTTGGCGGTTCATTCCGCTGTGGCGACCCCTGATAAATAAGGGAAGAATTTTATTTCTGAGAGATTTACCTTTAATTAAAAAGCTTATAAATTATCATAGCTCAGAACAATTTTGTCTCTAATTATTTAGTTTTCTGTAATGAGGGTAGTGTTATAAGAGTGATAATGCACATCCAGCCAGTTGTTTTCACTAAATAAGACCCTTTAGTCTTATACAACAGCTTTTTGCTACTATTTATGCCTGGCTGCTGATAAGCCTGTCTGGCTTTATTCTGAGATTTTAAAAAAATGGCTGGATGTACAATATCCCTTAGCTTATAAAGTCAACCATTGAGGACAGAACTACATTTATACAATAAAATTATCATTGATTTTGACTGTTCCAATGCAGCCAGTCCATCTCTTCTTCTTCTTCATTCTTCTGGCAGCGCTGAAGTAATTTTCACTTTAGTATTTGTTATATAGCATAGACATTTCACCACTTTAGTTTTAAAATGTAATTGTTTTGAAAAAAAAAGGCTCTGCCAATAAAATAATTCCAAATGAAACCCCAGAAGAATTCAGCTATCTGCATTTCTGAATTCTGAACAATTCAATTGAGCAAATGATTCAATGACAAATGATAAAAACAGCTGTACCTGTTTGGTACTGTATTTGTATATATCAGAGATTTGAGATGCATGCCAAATGGCATATCCATGCATTATTCTATGCCATTTTGTTGTATAAATAGTAAAAGATTTTTCACACCGAAAATTCAAAAAAGACTAAGTGCACTTTAAATACCTCACTAACTGGAGTGTTTTTGAAGCTGCTACAAACGATCTGGATGAGCTCACAGAGACTGTAACATCTTATATCAGTTTCTGTGAAGACATGTGCATTCCTACCAGGACTCAACTCACATACAACAATGACAAACCATGGTTCACTGTAAAACTCAGACAGCTATGTTAGGCCAAAGAGGTTGCTTACAGGAACGGGGAGAGGGCCTTGTATAAGGCGGCCAAATACACACTGGAAAAGGCGATCAGAGTGGCAAAAAATAACTATTCTGAGAAACTAAGGAGTCAGTTCTCTTCCAGTGACTCAGCATCCGTGTGGAAAAGTTTGAAAAATATCACAAAACTATAAGACACCATCCCCCAGCACTGTAGACAACAAACGACTTGCAAACGATCTGAATGAGTTTTACTGCAGGTTTGAGAAAACACCCCACACCCACTCTGAACTGCTCTTCACACCACCATTAACACCCCTGTCTCCCCCACACCTGCACTTCAGTTCAGTGAAGATGATGTGCGCCAGGTTTTCCAAAAACAGAAGAGGAAAAAAGCAGCAGGCCCAGATCTTGTAACACCAGTCTGTCTAAAATCCTGTGCTGACCAACTGGCCCCCATCCTTACCCTGATCTTCAACAGATCACTGGAGCTGTGTGAAGTGCCCTCCTGCTTCAAACGCTTCACTATCATACCCATCCCAAAGAAAGCAAAACTTACAGGACTAAATGACTAAAATAGACCGGTGGCGCTAACATCTGTGGTCATAAAGTCTTTTGAAAAACTGGTGCTGGCCCACCTGAAGGACATCACTAAACCCTCACTAGATTCTCTTCAGTTTGCCTACAGAGCAAACAGGTCTGTGGATGATGCAGTCAACATGGGACTGCATTATGTTCTGCAACACCTAGACAGACCAGGGACCTATGTGAGGATCTTGTTTGTTGACTTCAGCTCGGCTTTTAACACTATCATCCCAAAACTTCTTCTGCCCAAATTAACTCAGCTCTCCGTGCCCACCTCTGCCTGTCAGTGGATCAACAGCTTCCTAACGAACAGGCAGCAGCTGGTAAAGCTGGGAAAATTCTCATCCAGTACCCGCACAATCAGCACTGGCACCCCCCAGAATGTGTCCTCTCCCCTATGCACGAATGACTGCACTTCAAAGGACCCCTCTGTCAAGCTCCTGAAGTTTGGAGACGACACCACACTTATCGGCCATTCAGGACGGTGATGAGTCTGCTTACAGACAGGAGGTTAAGGAGCTGGCTGTCTGGTGCAGTCACAACAACCTGGAGCTGAACACGCTCAAAACAGTGGAGATGATAGTGGACTTCAGGAGAACCCACCCTGCTCTCCTCCCACTGAGCATCATAGACAGCATTGTGGCAGCAGTGGAGTCATTCAGGTTCCTGGGCACCACCATCTCTCAGGACCTGAAGTGGGACACTCACATTGACTCCATTGTCAAAAAAGCTCAACAAAGGCTGTACTTCCTTCGTCAGCTGAGGAAGTTCAACCTTCCAAAGAAGCTGCTGAAACAGTTCTACACTTCCATCATTGAATCAGTCCTCTGCACTTCAATAACTGTCTGGTTTAGCTCAGCTACCAAATCCGACTTCCGAAGACTACGTCGAATAGTTCGGACTGCTGAGCGAATCACTGGTACAACCCTCCCTACTCTCCAAGAACTGTACTTATCCAAAGCGAGCAGAAGGGCTGCAAAAATCACTCTGGAGCCCTCACACCCAGCACACTGCCTCTTTGAACTTTTACCTACTGGTCGACGCTACAGAGCACTGTGCACCAGAACAGCCCGACACAGAAACAGTTTCTTCCCTCAGGCAATCCATCTTATGAACACTTGATGATAGTAATTGTGAAACAAACATCACTACTTGCTATACACTTTTTAGACACATATACACTTATTTAACAACATACTTTACATGCCAATTTGCACATAACAGCTGCACATATAACGTTGTATATAGTAATATACCTGTACATACACTTGTCAATTTGCATATCTGCTTTCACTTCTTACTTCTATTTTTAAAATATATTTATTATCTGTTTTTTGTCCTGTCTCTGTAATTCTGTTGCACTGTAGAAGCTTCTGTCACGAAAGCAAATTCCTCAAATGTGTAAACATACCTGGCAATAAAGCTCTTCCTGATTCTGATTCTGATTCTCCTATTCAAATGATAAACAGAAGTGTGAAATGTTAAACACTTCATGCACCCAGTGGTCACAGATTTGCTCATTCAGCCGAAGAATGTTTTACAGAACATTTTGCAGTTGTATTGATGACAGGTACTATTTAGTAACAATTTTGCAACTATTAAACATTGACTTGGATATTGTGCCATTTGCGATGACATTAAACTGCAGTTGACTGTATAAGTGCATAAATGAATAGTTTGCATAGTGTATAATGTGTCTTTTGGAATGCAACTTCAGTCTTTAGGAGTGAGTAATTGAATCAATCACTTATCCGTTCAAACCATTACTCCATTCACATACAAATCAAGTGCAATTGCCTTTATGAGTCACTGAATCACTTCACTCACCCAGTTCACTCATCCAGCTTATTCAAAAATAAAGTTCAGCTGTGTTTAGGAGTCACTGAATCATTCCACTCACAGTTTGTTTAGGAATACTTGTTTATTCATGTACATGTCAAGTAACTGTGATCAAGTCCTGAAAATCATCTGTGTTCAATGATGAACTGAATGATTCAATGACTCTCTTATAAACAGGTTTAACAAACTTTTAGAAAGAATTACAGAACAATGCTCACCACAAAATACAAAGAATGACATAACAGTGAAAAGTCTCGCTGCCATTTGGACTGTATATCAAAACTAACTGTTGTATAATACACAGGTGCTCCACCTGACTAAAAGACAGTTGTCTACAGTAAACTCCAGAACCACTGACGTCAACAAAACTCAAACCTGGCAATGCTCCTAAAAATTGTGGCACTAAAATAAATGGCCCTGAGCTCCTTCTGAAAACAGTGTATCATTTTCAGCTGCATAGTATTGATGGGGAGATTCTACAATACAAAAAAAAACACATTGATTTCCGTTTCCCATTCAAAGACAGAGAGAATAGGGTGGAAAAAACACAGCTATGCACATTCTTTCTCCTGTCTGTGAGGTGCGCTACAAAGAATAGCAGACCAAATTAGTGTTATAAAAAAAAGAAAGCGAAAGACAGAGAAGCAGGGGTTGTTTCATGAGGGGAGCTTATTTAATTAATGGTGTTTTTGTGAGGTATCAACCATATGCTTTTTCTCTGACTAGAGATGAGTCTGTGTTGTCCATGCTTGGATAGAGCAGACACGAAGGGAGTATTGATATGCTAATGTTGCTCCTCATTAGCTGCAATTAATTAGAACTGGCCGACTGGGCACTGCTGTGTTAGTGTGCTGACGAGCCATGCTGTTTATCTGGAAATAAGAGGCGCTGCACCGTGATGCACAAAAGAGTGGCTGAATGACAGAGAAGAGATGATCATGTGAAAGAAATGCCAAAGCACCAGACCTTGATGAAGAGTCACATCATGACACCGTTTAACACAGAAAGAGCTTGATGAGAAAGAAAGGGAAAAAGAGAATTGCTTTGACTTCTTTTCTGACAAGTATGATTTTAAGATAAATGAGTTCAAACTTATTTATGCTAACACTTTATTTCTCTTTTGGACATTCTGCTGACTCTGCTACAATAAGTCAAATAACAGACATTTAAACATAGACATGTTGGCTAAAACATGTTGTCTCATTGAAAATATAATAGACCTCTATAGTCCAAAAATGCTGTTCTCGTTTTCAAAATAAGAGTCCCATGTACTTAGGAAATATAATAAGTTGGACTTATTGGAAAATAATGGTAACAATGGGGTTTTAGGGGCAGTACATTCCAATTCAGCTATGCCTTGATATATCCAGATTTTCCTCTATGGCACCTTTAATGCATTGACTATAATGTATTAAAATGTGGAATGTACAGATGATAAATGCATTCAGCTTCAACCTGAAGAGGTATAATGTCTGTTTAAATCAATTATTTTGTTTGTTTAACCTTCCTGTGGTGTTCGGGTCAAATCTGACTGATTTACAACTTAATATTGTAAATCTTGTGTTTTACATCTGATTGCCTCAAGGCCTTATGATATCCTCCAGACTATGCACTTGAACATTTAAAGTGATGATCATCTCTTTCATTGAATTTTGAGTGTTTTAATCAACCTTGTTACACCTGTGGTGTTCCTGGTTAAAAGTGACCGCCATAGGAAATGAATGGGTACCCAGACTACATTCATCCGTCAGACAGCAAACATCCCCACACACACCACCTCAACCTATGTGCTGATCCTCCAGCCTGATCTCACAACTTAACTATTTTACGTTTTGCCAGTTTAGTAGCTAATTCTTACGAAATTCTTACGAAACCCAACGGTCTTTGGGGATAAGCAAATCGTACGAAATTGTACGAATTCATATGGATTAGCCACTAAATCAAACTAAAGTTATGAACCGCCATGAGGTAGCGTTGCATCCTCCAACATGAATCAACTTCCTGATAAAACAATGTATCATATCTTCACACCCATCTGTGTGTGTTCCTTTCTTTCTTTCTTTCTTTCATTTCATTTTTTTGTTTATTTATTTAGTTCTCTCTAGAAAGAAAGAAAGAATATTGTACCCTTTCTTTCTTAGTTTCTATCTTTCTTTCTTTCTTTCAATCTCCGTTCAGCCAATCTCTGAGTCTAGCGGGAGCACTTTTAGCTTAGCATCAATTATTTTATTGGATTAGACCGTTACCATCTCGCTCAAAAATGACCAAAGTATAACTAGTGCTTTTAGTTCTTTGTCTATGCTCACCATCTATACCCTCAGTCACTATTCCCTAAGACTGAAGGACTGAAAAATCGAGCACTCAGTACACAGGAAAGGATAGCCTTTTGTTTGTGCTTTGCTGGTTGAGAAATCATTCAGATGGATTAAAATTTCAGTTTCTTTGGTCAGACCCTGTGATAGTTATTTTAGTTAGCTGTCTATTAGTAATGAAACAAAGTATTTAGATTTCTGTCATCTATCGTTCATTTTGTAATACATTTTCAGTGCCTATTTGTAATTTCATTCATTTTCTTTTCGGCTTAATCCCTTTATTAATCTGGGGTCGCCACAGCGGAATGAACCGCCAACTTATCCAGCATGTTTTACGCAGCGGATGCCCTTCCAGCTGCAACCCATCACTGGGAAACATCCACACACACCCATTCACACTCATACATTACGGACAATTTAGCTTACCCAATTTACCTATACTGCATGTCTTTGACTTGTGGGGGAAACCGGAGCAACCCACGCAAACACGGAGAGAACATGCAAACTCCACACAGAAACACCAACTGACTTAGCCGGGGCTCGAACCATCGACCTTCTTGCTGTGAAGTGATTGTGCTACCCACTGCGCCACCGTGCTGCCCATTTGTAATTTCATTGCAGTTATTTTATGTCTAATTCTATAAATTCATGTTAAACACTACTTTGAGACACTGTTCACAGCTAAAGAATGTTGAATAAAAATTTGGTGGTGAAAAATGTTTGTGCTAATATAAGAGCAGTTAAAACAGACTGGTCAATTTTGACTAGGAACACTAAAGTAAGGGGCGGGATGTGAACACGACAGGAGGGTTAATGTGCATATTGTGTAAGTGTATGTTTGCGATGAGACAACAAACATCATGTAATGATAAAAATGAGTGCAATGAACAGCATTAATTAACAAACCAGTGGTCTGACCTTATTGTAAAACATCTGAAATGTTGTTTTGGTCATTCTACAATGCCAAAGTCCGTCATCAAAGTGGTTCAGTATTATTACCTCCCAGAACTTAAGCGGCTGCACACCTAAAGACCAGTCTTACGCCTCCAAAAGCCACCACACATTCATTGCATGTCAGCTTCATCTTTAGTAATTTATTATATAAGAAAAATAGACTCATGGTGGGCAGCAAATTCAATTTCTCTCTTTTTCTATATATATATATATATATTTGGCACCAGTTTATCAGGAAGTGACTATTTTTTTATATTTACCTCATTGGATGCAAACGGTGCTTTATTTGCAAATCAATTATGCAATATTCCAGTTTTGTGCATAAGTTTAATTCACATATTTGGATGGAAACATAGTAAAAAATGTTGGAGTCTAAACAATGCTGGACCCCTTTAACTTTCATTTTGAGAATGAATGAAAGAGAGAGTATGCAATGGAGTTAACAACAGCCATTTTTTTATTTTTTGGTGACCTGTTCCTTTAAGGCACATTGTGCATTCAGGAAAGCACCTTTCTGTTCATCTTTTCTATATTTCCTCCTTTCTCTGTACCAAACAATTGGATCCTCGGCCCTGCGGAGCACAACACACTATCATTTACCAAGCAAACAAAAGTCGACAACACAATGTAATTAACCCAAAACATAACAGAATTAGTCCACAACCCAAAGCAAGCAATTTTCTCTGACTGAGCAATAAAATATTTATAATTGTTTTATGCCACAGCTAATATTTTCTCTCTCTTTTTTGCCTTCCTATGTATTTCTGCATTCCTGACATGCTCTTTCTCCACATTTTTACATCTATAGTTATTTATTTAGTTGCATTTATTGTTGGAACATAAATGACCAAGAAAGTAGAGGCGGCTGCCTGAGGTGCTTGTGTATAACACCTGTATCTGGACTGAGAGTGATTTACTTTTCACTCATACATGAATAGAGAGAATCAGCTTTGAGTACAAGGATCAAGAGCAGTTGAATCCTGAAATGAAAATGTCTGGCATTAATCAGAATATGACTACTTTTTATAACATTTATCATGATTATCATTTTAATGTAATGTCAATACTTCACATTCACTTCCATTGATTTTCAATGATTTATTAATTTGTTACTTGACTAACAACAGATGTAAACAGGGTAAAATGCTTTTGGCAAGAATTGCCAACATGTACTTTACTGCTCAGTCTGCAAGGCAAATTCAAAAATAGCTTGCATATGCATTGAAATATTCTTTTATCTTTGCCTTTTACTTGTGCATGTTTTTACCCAGAGTCAGTTACTCTATGTCTCAAAAAGCATTAACAATTATGAAAGAAATCGAAAAAATGTAGAGTCAGTATAGACATACTTATTCCCTCTTAATGTTAATTAACAACAAAAGAAAAGGATCGTTCACTGCTCTTTACTGAATATATACAGTAACTTGTACAAGTATCCCTTTTATAAATAATTCATACTGCGAGGACTGTACAGTGTTTTATATTTACATTTGATTATTTCCTTCAATTTTTAGTTGGCTAAATGATTACAATTATAGCTTTTTCTTTTGTGTTTGTCCTATTGTTTAGGATCTTCATTATGTTACTGTTTCGAGTTACTTTTTTAAATTATTGTTTTATCAGGTTTGGGGTAATACAATACAAGTAATGGGAGTTACATAAAAAAATACTTTTTTTAAACAACAAGTAATATAATGCATTACTTTTAAAAAAGTTATAATATTTAAGTTACTTTTTAAAGACTTTAAAATAAATGATTATTTTTTTTAAATGTGGTCACAATGAATCATGCACTCACTGAGCGAATGTACTCCCCACAGGAACAACCAGAAACCAAGATGGCAGGCCAGAGCAATAGTATCTGGCTGCAGACTGGCACATGCAAGCTGAGGCATGCAGTCATTCAGACACTCAATAGAGCTTGTAACGTCACTGTGAGGGTTAGCATTGCAATATAACCCTTAGCATTAGCATTGCATGCCGTTTCAACTTGCGGGTGCACCCAGTCTGCAGCAAGACCCTTCTCGGACAGAGCCTTACATTTCTGAGACGGAAGTATTCTCATTATTTTGAACACATCAAAGAAAAGGAATAGGGGATTGAATCAGTGGAAACAGTACAAAAGTAGCAAAAACATTGCTTTAAACCTTTATTATTCTATTTATGGCAGCTCTGGGGTCAGGAAGTTCTCAGAAGATAACATTATCCTAATATACAGTGCTCAGCATATACGAGTACACTCCCCACAAATCTCTCATTTAAATGAATATTTTCTATAGGAAGCTTTACAATATTATATTTGTGCATATACATTAGTTTAGTCAGTACTGAAGCCAAACCTGGAGCTAATCTAACAAAATAACTTACAATAATGGTTACAAAATTAGTAGCAAAATTTATACGTTAGGGAAAAATATTAAATACAATTTTCAAAAATAGCCACAATCAAGAGAAACAAAAAATATATACAATTTTGTTGAAATCTTGTAGTTTGTAATTTTTTGCTATATTTGGCATGAATTTAAATGCATTATCTTTCTATTTCTAAAGATGTTCTGTGACTAAAATATTATTTTAATAAATATATATGTTTAATAAATCTGTTATATATTACCCATATTCACTGAGAAATTGATAAAATATATTAATTTTCAAAATGGGGTGTACTCGTATATGCTGAGCACAATATATATATATATATAGATAGATAGATAGATAGATAGATAGATAGATAGATAGATAGATAGATAGATAGATAGATAGATAGATAGATAGATAGATAGATAGATATTATTTATTTATTTATTTATTTATTTTTTGTTAATTGCAGAGCTCTATTTAAAAATGCAACGCAACTAGTTACTTCTTTGGGGGAGTAACTCAGTATTGTAATGTGTTACTTTCAAAAGTAACTTTCCCCAAGACTGGTACTGATAGGGCACCCCTTCACAAAATTAGCTTAGGGCCACAGAAGTCTAGGACTGGCACTGACAACCACACATCTGAGCAAGTAATCAAATTAATGAAAGTTGCATGTAAACAGCAGTGAATGTGTCTGCTCATGGCATGAAACAGCTTACTGTGATTAAGCTAGTTATTAAAAAAATAATTGCTTTGTTGTTGCCCTTCTAAACATAGTCACTGTCAAATCAATAAAAGTAAAATTACTATATAATATTATGGTATTTTTAAACTCAGTATGATTATTCACCTGTCACTTTGGATTCATCAGCTGTCATTTCGCCATCCTTAAAGTGTGGATCCCAAAGCAGTCGTGTAGAGACGGTGTCTGAGGTGCTGAGTCATGAGGCTGATCTCAGCGCAGTTGATGCAGGTGACGATGACAAAGGCTGTCACAGCAACAAATCCCACGACTGCAGACTGTCAGCCACGCCTCAAGGGCTTCTTCTGCCGTCTGCCTCAAACTATGTTCGCCCGCTCACTCTTTATCTTCTTCACACTGCTATTTTCTCTTCTCATTCTTCACACTGTCACACTTCTTTACAACGTGCCTTCACATCCTCTCCTCGCTGTGTCACTTTCTTCCGTCGACACAAAAGATTGATAATCGCTTAGCATACTGATGTGGCCATTCTCCGAAATGTCCAAATCAAAGGTTTGCATCTGTCTCTGCACCAGGGGCCTAATCAAAATAGAGTGTTTTGATGGCATGTCATCAGTCGGTCATATTGTAGAGCAGATCGTACACTGAACCAAACAAATCTTTCATATTTTGTTGATTACTGCAGCTGAAAATGAGAAAATGGGCCTGTACTAATTACTTAAAAACTAAAACAACAAAAAACACACACAACCCCCCCCCCCCCAAAAAAACCCACACAACAACACTTAAAAAATACTAAAGACTGCCAATACCTTACAGCCTACCAAGTCATCCTCTTTATGATGTATCATCTAACATATTTTTTGGTAGTTTACAAATATGCAGAAAAACATATTCAGTAGTAAAGTACCATGCAATTCATGCTGACATCTGAATAAATGGCTGTACTTAAAGTCGGCATAAAATGGAAGTTAAGATTGTCCTTTTTCTAATATTGTAACATTCAGTACAGTGCATCCAATTGAAATGGTCCTAAAACAAGGAAAAAAAAAAAAAAAAAAAAACTTGGGTCATGCATGATTTGATCTTTTGAAAACCAATTAGCAGAATGATTCTGCTTTTCATGCAGCAGATGCCCTTTCAGCCGCAACCCAGTACTGCAAAACACCCATACACACTCACATTCACTTCCAATTCCCTTATACCACATGTTTTTGGACTGTGTGGGAAACAGGAGCACCTGGATGAAACCCACACAAACACGGGGAGAACATGCAAACTCCACACAGAAATGCCAACTGGCCCAGCAGGGACTCGAATCAGTGAACTTCTTGCTGTGAGGCGACAGTGCTAACCACTGAGCCAACGTGTTGCCCTGTGTCAAGATTCATTCATTTTCCTTTGGCTTTGTCCCTTTATTCATCAGGGGTCGCCACAGCGGAATGAACTGCAAACTTATCCAGTATATGTTTGACACAGCGGATGCCCTTCCAGCTGCAACCCAGTATTGGGAGACATCCATACGCACTCATTCACAGAAATACACTATGGACAATTTAGTTTATTCAATTCACCTATAGCACATGTCTTTGGACTGTGGGGGAAACCGGAGCACCTGGAGAAAACCCACACGAACACGGGGAGAACATGCAAACTCCACACAGAAATTACAACTGGCCCAGCTGCGACTCGAACCAGCGACCTTCTTGCTGTGAGGCGACAGTGCTAACCACTGTTAAGCTTTTTGTCATGATTATGAGGGCAATTTAAACATATTACATCTATACTTCTACTATTTTATACTTCTATACTATTACATATATACATTTATACACAGATACAATATGCACTACATAATAGGTACATAATATAAAAGATAGGAAGAGTCCATTTTGATTTAATGCTGACTTTAACGGTGGGTAACTGATGAAATTGTGATGCAAGTAAAAACACTATAGACATAGAACCCTTCCCCTCATCTGTGATTTGAACTGCTAAAATATGATGTTACAATTAAAAATTAATTTTATTAGCAATGTCAGACTAAGATCTCAAACAGCCTATCAAAGCAAAGAAGTCAGACTTTACACACTGAACAAAATGTTCAAAGATGATTCCTTGGATTTACTCAACTGTTTTATGTTAAGAGGTTGTAAACAACTTGTTTGGGCTGAATTTAAACAGACAAATTAAGCTGAACATTACTACATTTAATTTGTTTAAATTCAACACATAAATTGATTGCAACAATTTTGCAGAGATCATTTTCTTTCAGTGTAGTAGCAGAAAAGCATCAGCGATGGCTTCGGTTCTCTGTGAAGTTTGAGGTAGGATTATGCTAAGCAGCTAAACTTTAATATTTTACAATAATTTCACAAAAGTCTTTAATGACTGCGTTCACATAATTTCGTAATTATCGAAATTCCAAAATGACATTCAACTCTATTCACATAAAAATAAAAAAAAACATTATGAAATGACAGAAGTACTGTCAGACAAGGCTTAGTCTGGAATGAATGGACCAATTAAAATGTATTGTAATGATGAGTTTTTATGTACTTTATGTATTTTAATTTGGTTTACTA
>CAIGQW010034093.1:330367-347209 GCA_903798125.1 Danio choprae
TCATTCATTCATTTTCCTTCAGTTTAGTCCCTTTATTTATCAGGGGTCGCCACAGCGGAATGAACCACCAACTTATCCAGCCTATGTTTTACACAGCAGATGCCCTTCCAGCTGCAACCCAGTACTGGGAGACATCCATACACACTCATTCACACACATACACTATGGCCAATTTAGTTTATTCAATTCACCTATAGCACATGTCTTTGGACTGTGGAGGAAACCGGAGCACCCCGAGGACATGCAAACCCCACACAGAAATGCCAAACTGACCCAGCCAGGACTCGAACCAGTGACCTTCTTACTGTGAGGCGAAAGTGCCAACCTAATTTTTTTATCTTCTCCCCCTCAGGCCATACAAGATGCATGTGACTTTCTTTCTTCGAAAGCAAAGATTTTTAGCTGAAACTATTTTCCTCTGGTATTTATATAAATGGAGGTCTTCTCATCACTCTGAGATAAAAATAATAATAAAAATACATGCATGCCAATCATAATTACTACCCGAGGCTGAAGTGCACGAAAACGAACGATCTCTTCTCATAATTACGTGATCGTGGGTGCGTCATCTCTAGTCTATGGTAAACAAACCCAAGCTCATGTATTATTTGAGAATTTCACGCTGTGAATACATCATGCGACTAGATGCTCAGTGCATGCTTCATGCTTGGGGTCATTTGCCCAAGCTGTGAAAAAGGTATTAACATTTTAAATGGTTAGGCTAACCCTGTCCTACTGAAGAAACCTATGGATGGCCTGAGGGTGAGTAAATTAACTGGTTTTTGATGTTTTAAACAACTGTGCCACTGTTTCAAATTGCCAGCGTTGAGCAATTCACTTGTGTCATTAGTTCCTATTGTGCTGGGTTACACCCTATTCAGGTAGGCCTGTACCTCTGCAAATAGTTTTATGAAGTCTTGATAACATGAGGGGATGAGAGAGCATATGATCCAGCATCCCTGCAATCCCTACAGTAGTTTGGTTAACTAGCTGCCCTACTTCAAATTAAGATTTGTGTGCTAATGTTTGCTACACTTTCAAAGAAGCTCCCCGATGGGAAACAGAATTAGAAAGCAAGATCATGTTTACTCACCTTCAGGGTCCAGTAGACAGACAGAAACGTCATGCAGCATGATATGGTCCTGTGAGTTTGCCATTATTAGCCTTTTAAACTGAACGAGCACATCGAGTACACGGTCGAATCCCTTTATTGTCCTATTGAATATGATTGTTAAGATTTCTTAAATTAATCGTGGCCTACTTATTTTTAATTAAAGTTGCGTTTGTGTGGTTCAAGAACACACCAGAGAGACGACGCGCTCAGAAGACGTTCTAATTAAGTTGCGTAAGTGTTTTATATAGATGAAGCGACTTGAATATCATTGAGGATGCACACTTGAGCTCTGAGCGGTCCAGTGTGCAGCTGGGACTGTCTTATACACCTTCAGGGGCTTTCTCAGCAAATAACACAAAGCTGGAGGCTGAATTACTAATCTCGCTCTTTTTCCCAACTGCTGAAAGTCGTTAAAAAGCTGATGAGTGCAAGATGGGCGCTTAGAGACTGACTTGTGATTTTAATTACAGGGTTTTGCAAGTTATTTATTTTCAGTGTGAAAGGCGAGATTTATTTGTGTTGCAACTTTCAGTTCTAAACATAAGCTTGAGGAATTAGAGCAAACTTTCTTTATCAGGCTTCCAATCACCGTCACAATTTAGTCACAAAAGCTTTGGCGCCCCCTGACGTCTAAAATCAACATTGCACTCTCAAAATGGCAATGTTTATCAGTTTGATCATGTTTCTACCTGCTGTGCCTGTGCTCCTTTAAGCTGCATGCACCAAAACAGCTAAACTTCACTCACCTCTTTTCTGTTTTGTGTTTGTGTGCTTATGTAGTCTTTTCATGTTTAAACCTTGCACCTTATGCATAATAACACTAGCTTCTTTTATGCTTTTTTAAAACAAGTATCTACAAGTATAATCTTAAAAACAAAAACAAAAAAAAAAGATTATGTGACCTTGACTGTTTGTCTTTGTGCACCACTGTGTGTTCATGAAATGCTTAATTAGTTCAGCTCAGTCTGTCTCACTCAAGTAAAAAAAAAAAAACACAAGTTCAACATGTTATTAAGTCAAGATTAAAAAATTATTGAAACGATTGATGTAAATTCCCGTAAAAGCAGTCCAACTGACTGCCGACAGATGAATGTGGTCATTTTTACAGGTAAATTTACCTTAGAGAATAGGCCTACATGAATTTTGTCTCAATTTCTCAAAACTGATAGTTGTTGTGGCACCGGTAGACTCATGAATGTGTCGTCATGCACAAAGACTAATGGTCAAGGTCAAGATTTTCTTCAAATATAATAATTACATTTTAGTTTGCAACCCAACCCTCCCCCACCCCCAAACCAAAATGTTTTGAATCTAGCAGACGTTGCATGGGATCATTCTCTGATAGACATTTCTGCATCTTCACTGTCATTACAAGGTGCATTCACACCATGTTGTAATTACCATAATTATGAGGTTTCAACTTGTAGAGTTCATGTCCTTGCATAACTCGTAATTACAACTATCTGACCACTGCTTAATTTAGGCATTGAAGCTGTTACCATAGAAACGCATAAGTCCAAGGACATGAACTGCTATGAATAGAATATCACTGGTTGAAATTACGGCAATTACGACATGCCGTCTTTATGTGGTCGGAGGAAGAAAAGGGTATACAATATAATAAAAACAACGGGGAAGAAAATAATGACCAAATTTTTTAAACTTTGACTTCTTACCTCATAATTTTGATTTGCACTGTGCCTTTACAAAATTAAATATTTGATTATTTTTTTCTAAAATGTTTTTTGGGAAACCAAAAAAAGGTTATGGCTATGGCCAAAAAAGGGCTATGACATCACTGTAAAAAAACAACTTTAGTTCTTCCTGTCATTTTTATTTTCAGAGTATTTTCAGAGTGTAGGTTAAATTTATGATTTTATTAGTATGTCCAACATGTTTCACCCAAGCATTTTTTCTTTTTTGTTATGTGTCAGAAATGGGCTTCCATTCACCATCTCACCCACAACATACAAAGTACAGTAGTCCACATTTGAAGTGAATCAAAAATGTTCTTCATATTTGTCCTAACTGAAGAGTGGGTTTTGTTCAATAGTTTTAGGACAGCTTTGATTAAAGGGTTTGATCCACTTCAAATGTTGACTACTGTATATATATATATATATATATATATATATATATATATATATATATATATATATACATATCAAAAATGTACACATACAGAAAATAATGTGTCTTCACCTCACACAGTTTAAGTACAACTTTTATTAATACTGGAATCATCACAGTGTGTTGTGTTACATTAGCTGTGACTAAACTTAACAAAAATTAGAAGGGATAAATATTACCAAAAAGGAAATGATGTTATCAGCAACAGTGGCAAAAAAAAAACAGCACAATAAATTAAAGCAGAAGAGTAAGAGAGAAAGCAGAAAGAAGGACAGAGAGACAACAGCACCTGTAGCGTTACTCAACTTCAGTCAGAGGATGAAAGAGGGGATGAGGTTGGCCAAAACACAAATAAAAAACAAAACAAATAAAAAACAGATGTACACTTCATATCTTTTACATGAGAATAAAATTAAGAAACATAATCAAGTATGCTGGCTAAGTGTAAAAACGGCTGTCTGGGATGGGTTGTGAGGCTTGTGCGTGATGCTACTTGTACAGTTCCCTCCACTAATATTGGTAAATATATTCACCCTTGGTAAATATGAGCAATAAAGACTGTTTCAAGAGTCACACTTAGCTGATGATTGATTACAAAGCTTGTTTGACATGCTGTCCCAGGAGAGAGCCCTGAGTTCAAATGATCCTCAGGCCCGGGGCTCTCTCCCATTTGCAGGGTGAGAGGGGAGTTTGAGCTCAGGTAGAGAACTTCCCTGCTTAGTTATGGCTAATGACAAATTAGGGATTTCTATGAAAAGAAATACTGCTAACTAAGAGCTCGTCTATGGTGTCAATTTGGTTTAGTCAATTCACTTATGTTGCATGTCTTTAGACGGTGGGAGTAAACCAGGGAATCCGGGGAGAAACCCACGCGAGCATGGGGAGAACATGTAAACTCCACAAAGAAACGTCGACTGGCCAGGTAAGGACTTGAACCAGTGACAATCTTGCTGTGAGGAAACAGTGCTAACCACTGGGCCACCGTGCCGCCCTATCTAGGACAGGGAGAATTGTTCAAAACGAAGATGACTGAGGTATGAACTAGTCTGAAAAGGAATCGTCTGATTGGTGAATCACGTGTTAGCTAATGTGGGACCAGCCGTGGTCAATCATAAGCAACGTGATCCTCTCAAAATTAGTTTATGAATAAACTTCACACACAAAAAAATTCTTTATTTTATAATTTTTTGTTCTTTTGCTCAAAATATATATAAAAATGCAAACACAGCACTTTTTTACAAATAAAAAAAATATCTTTGTCAAACGCATTCAGTCATTAGCTATGTTTTCATCCAAAGATGCAAATGAAACTTATGCCCAAAACCATTCATTGATCCTACTCAATTTTAAGAACGTATGTGCAACCTTCTTTTCCATTATGCAATTTTTAAATACGATATACCAAAATGTCCTAAGACAGGTGAATAGAAACATGGCTATTGATTGCAAATAAAATGAAATAGGTTGTTGAGCTTCACAAAATGGAAGTGGCAATAAGACATAAGAAAATAGCAAAAACGCTGAAAATGGCCATTTTCACAATCAGGGTATTGGTTAAGAAATTCCACTTAACATGAAGTATTACAAATCAGTCTGGTTCAAACGCACTGTAAGGAGGACACTCTGAGTGGCCAAAAAATCTCAAAGAATCAAAGCTAGTGATCTTTTATTTATTTAATTTCTTATGTATTTTCATTTAATTTCATTTAAAACAAACCCTGGCTTGAATATAGTTGTTACTAGTTGTTTATTCTGGCTTTGTTCTATAATAAATAAACAATCACACACACAAAAAAGCTGGAGACCTTGAAAAGTTAGTTGGGTTCTGGGTTCACAAAGTCTCCAAAACTACTATCCAATGTCATTGACTTCAACAAACTATTTGAAAGGGTTTCAAGAAGAAGAAGAAAAAAAAGGTGCAAAATATCTAAAGGTTAAATGACAAAGACATCTTTCACAGCTGCGTTTGCTCATATTTACCAAGGGTGCCAATATTAATGGAGGGCACTGTATGAACGAGTGGTGAAGAAAGAAAAAGGCTAATGGCGTAAGACACACGACTCAGTTTCCATGACACCCGGTTGCCAAGCCCTCCCTCTATGAGCACAGTGGAGTCGTCAGTGAGGGAATCACCATGTTATGGCTGAACCGAGAGTGGGAGACAGGTGTCTTTCAGGACATTTTCGGGGAACTGCACATGAGTGGTTGAGAAAAAGGGACAATGCATCACACATGTGCCTGCTCAAAACAGCATTTCATCCCTCTGCCACCCGCACCACAAGAACATTGTCTGCAGCCATTTTCAAAATGTAAAGAAGGAAATGGAATGACAGAGGAAAGGTTAAAGTGAAGCTGGGGTGAGTGAATGTCGAAAAGGCATTAAGTTGCATAAGGCCAACATTATACTAATTGATTGTGCGCTAACTCTGGGATTTGGTCATTTGTTTTTAAAATGTAAGAATGGTCAGCCAGTTTACTTCTATTTTTGGCATCCATTTGGCTCTCCATCAAATTGTAAAGGCAGAATTGAAGACACTTGACTACTTATTATGTGCTAACTTTTCAATAGGCAAATACCCTCAAAATGATGATCTGTGAAGGATACAATTCATTTTTTTAATAATTACTTTTAAGGGTATAGTGAGAGATGACAAAGGGAAGCAGTTGTGAGACGATGTTAGAATTCAAATAAAACGTCCTCAAAAAACCAAAAAAACAAAAAGTAAAACAAAATCACACATTTCCAAACCACTTTTTCTTCCCTGATAATTCCTAAAATATCCAAGCATGCTCTGGGGACACATCAACCTGATCTCATGAGAAAATATAACTTTCAGAAGACAGTGATTGTGTATGTAAATTTGCACAATGCAATTTTTTTTTAGAGAAAAAAAAATCCAAGTAGGAATTTTCACCCCAAACACATAAACATCAGTAAATCTGTAAACGACATCATACTGTGTTACAAGTTCACAAAACACTCTCAAAAATAATAATACAAAAGCTGTCACTTGGGATTGTATTTTTTCTTTTTTCATAAGCAACTTGTTGTACCTTAAGGGTCAATATTGGCACCTCAAAGAGGACGTATTATGCCTGTTTCAAAGCCACTTTTAAGCCCAAGACTGGTTGCCCAACTGGACTAGATGGTAAGCAGTGTTAGCATCAGTGGTTTAAATGCAAATGAGCTGATGTTCACCGCCCCCTTTCCAGAAAAGGGTGGAGCCTTTGCACACAAAAAAACAAAAACAAAACAAACAACAGCAAAAATATTTGAAATTACAAGTAGCGAATAATGGAGAAACTCAGAAAGAGGTTAGACTGCACCAGACCTCTAGACTGCACCAGGATGTTTCTGAACAGTTAGTGGATACATTTCTTTAGTAAAATTATGGAATAAACTTGATCGACTAGCATGTTACTGCTTTCCTCCGCTGTGCACTATTAGTGAAATCCTCATGAAGAGCTGGTATTGGCCTATTATTCAGAAGCAACATTCTTCAGCACATTTTATAAAAAACATTAATTCAATCACAATGTCTGAGTGCGTTGGATATCAGGAAGCTATGGAAATTATTAGTTGGTGCATCCAAACAAAAGAACATCTGTAATGTGTTTTAGTGCATACATTGAAAATTACCAGATGTACAGTAAACAAGTAAACAGAAATGGAGGATCTATAGGGCAGATCAAGAGCAGTCAAAGTGTTTATTATTTATGGTGGTTGAAAAAAAAAGCATAATAGGCCCATAATTGTAGCTAAGCAGTACAAAAGTTTTCCTTTTGACGAAAAAGTACCACCCCAGTGTCAGATTTGTTATCTTTTATATTTCTGAGAGTGAAACATGTAGTAGTTATAAATTGCCACGAGGCCGTGTTGAATGAATCCTGAGCTTTACAAACCTCAGTTCTATTATATTAACCAATATAATCATATTTTCACCTCTGAATAGCGATGCCTGCCTTGCAATGAGGATTTCAAGCCATTCAGAGAGAGACAAATGAGAATGATGTGAGTAATGTCAAACACTTAAAAAAAAAAAGAAAAGAAAAGAAAAAGGAAATGTATGTGTGATCACCTGAGAGCCAAAAGAGTCTGTCTGCTGTGTGCTGTGCGGGTATTGAGACGCTGAAGGCTGAGCTCATGAGTGACACTGACAGTTTTTTTTTTTTAATCTCACCATTTCCTCCAGAGGGCCTTTTAACTGTCATCTTGCTTCATGACCTCGGGAGCCGAAACCCGCAGAGACTGACATTACAGTAAAGAGAAAACAGTAAGCCAACTACCTGCAATCAGGCTTTTGTGTCTTTTCTTTCCCTCCCACTTGTTCTCCACCAGTTTCTTTCAGCAATTATTCTCCACTGGCCATGTCTTTCTCACTCTTACTCATCTCATTCTTCTCTCTCTTTCACTTTTCATCCACTCTCATCTTCTTTCCTGCCGTATCCTTCTAAATTAAACTTCTTTGTGATTTGTCACTACATAAAGCAGGCCACAAAGCTTCACATGAAATATACAGATATGCAACCGCTTGATATGTTTGTTTTTCTCTCTCTTTTTTCATCCAGCAAACTTCATCATATTGCTGCTAATGAACTAGTCATTTGCTCACATCATTGAGGGTCAACACTTAATTGGGACATTTTTGTTTTAGTGAAGCTATTTGTACTGTTCTATATATATATATATATATATATATATATATATACAAACATACATACATAGAAAGTTTTGATCTTCACTGGCTGGCAGTGTGGGCTTTGAATTGCCATAACCTTGTTCTTTCCTTCCAGTCTGCTCTCAATACGGCACTATTTCAGGGTGAGATTGGCACACTCGTGCAAACTGTCACAAAGCAGACATACTTTTTTTCTCCTTTTGAACACGCTACAGGCATTCCTAAAACAGAGTGCTCTATACAAAATAAATAATTTAAAAGCAACCCAAAAATCAGAGTAAGGAGCAAGTGTCTGGCGCAACAGCACTATTTATGACCGCAGGGGTTATAGGGAGTCTTGGGAGAACAGAAAGTCACTCACAAACAGACACTACATGACTAAAACTATGTTTTGACCTCCTAAGTATCACTTCCACATCCAGTATCATCACAGAGCATTGTGGGAGGGGGGGGTTCTTCACGTCGGGTGGACCGGGGGTAACCAGTGACCTTTCGTGTCATAGGAATTTACTCCTATATTCATCTATAACAGGCAGTGGAATGCTTTTATCATAAACAACTGGATGAGTTTTCTTGCCAGAGTTCATTCTCTCCACCTCCTTTATTCATCCCTTCTTCCCACTGCAGATCCAAAGTTCATTTTTATGTCCCAAAAAAATGGCAGCCAGGTGTGTGCCTTCATCTTAGCTCATTCTCTCCACCCCTCCTAAGGTTATTTCAGGGGACTGTGGTTTGAGGCTTGACAAGTACAAGAACATTCCTGAATAACTCAAAGTATAATAGAAGCTCAGACTGGTAATTAAAAATAACGCACCAACCAATTCCCTTCTAGATCATCAGTCATGCTTTCCAATAAAGTTCAGTTTGTTAACAGTTACTGCAATAAGTGTCAAGTGCAAACAATGAACAACATTTATTCAAATATTATTTATTAATTATTCCTGTGATGACAAAGATGCGTCATCAGCTCCTGTCTCTAGCGTCCTTTAGAAATCATACTTGTCATTTTTAATGGGGGAAAAAAGCATTAATGTACATCATTTGCTTGATTATATTTGTGTCGATACTTAAAAAAACTAAGCTGTAAAATAAAACATTTAAATGAAATTTAAATATTTTTATTATATTACTAATGTATTTAATGTCACATTGAATAAATTCCTCAGTTCAATTCTTACATGATGAAAAGTGTTCATTCATATGCAATCCAAGCTTTCCAACAGAAGTGTTCTAGTGGTAATTTTCAAAGTACTTACTGATTTTAGTTCATACAACCGAAAATATAACAAGCTATTTATAATGAGTAAAAATTAACATGTATGCATAGCTAAAAAAAACAATGCACTTTGTTAGTTCATGGCACTCATGCATTAACCGGTATTGATAACAAACTGATCCATTGTTAACAAACTGATCCAAAACATCATCTTCCCACAATCTCTGCTTCACATCCTCTCTCTATCTTTTCCTATTTCATGACATTGCTATGCACATTCGTCTCCCTATGTACCAGGACACGTGACCGCACCGTCTCACAGCATTCACCACACACAGTGTGGCCACAGTGACAACTAGTGGTCAAAACTACACCTTAAAAGTGCTCTGCCTCCTTTCTATTTCCCATTTTTAAATAAGCCACAAGAAGTCTTCGAAAGCATCTGCTTCTCCAAAGACACCTGAACATCAAAAACATACATCTTTTTTAAAAGCTAATCTTCAAAACCTTGCCCCAACAAAGAAAAACTAAAGGAAAAATCATTATTGCTCCACATAATCATGGCATTCATCACCCTAATTCTACAAAAATCCACATACCTGACAAAAATGTTTAGTGACTGCTCGTAAATAAAACAAGACAACGGAAGTGTACAAATAAAAGATATATGGCGTCCCTCTATGCAACCACAAGCTGACCTGCAGCAGAGCCCTGCTCACCTCCAGCCTGCAGACCAACACACGACAGCCAAACCACTACACTTTCAGGAAGTGATGCCAGATTTTCTGGAGGTGAGGGCGGGGTTAGAGAGAGCACTGTGGAGGGCAAGACCCTGCAAACCCCATGAGCTTCTCCAGCACTGGACCTGGGATCCATCATTTGGGCAGGGCCTTAATTCTAGGGGGACCATGCCGAAATCTGGAGGAGGCCGCAAAAAATAATCCCCCAAACATCCTGGTCCCTTATTCTTTCAGTAGTTAATTTGTCTGACTACAGTTCGACTATCCCGTGGTGATGGGCGTGTTAATAAGACAAACATGCGTTCAGACACGCTAAGAGTTATAGTGGCTTGAGCCTGCTGTTACATATCATTTACTTTTTTTTTCGTTACTGTTATTCATTATTTTCTATAATGACTTTAAACATTTAATTTTTAATCCTCTTTTTCATAGCTCCTTCTCTAAAGAGAGTCATTGTGAAGTTTTTTTCTTTTTTTCTGGGTTACTTCACTCTTATTCTCCCATCTCTCCAGGAGGCATCACAAAATCCGGGGTGCAGAGCGGTCGTTGGAGACCGTTTTGCGCAGTCGCACCCCTCGACGGATAGACTTCAGCATGTCCCCGTCCTCCTGGGCCACTTCGGGGTCAACTTGGGCTTCGGGGCCTGGCGGTGGCTGATTTGGAAGTGAGGGGAAAGGGAACTGGCCCTCACCTAAGGCGTGAGCACTGGCAACCAGCTCCCCAATCTTCTCCACCAGACTGTGGCGATTGGCAGCCAGCAGGTGATCTTCTTCGCCTGGTTGCCCATAAACACTCATTTCCAAGCCACCCACGCCACCTGAACCCCAGGCGGTGTTAGGCAGGCTCAGCCTCTTCGGAGAGGCCTTCACGTACTCCAGAGCTCCTGGGGAGGCGTCATCGGGCACATAAAAGACACATTCTTCGCTGCCCACACGAGCGGGAGGACCAGTGGACCCGCCGGGTGAGTCAGGCACAGTGGGGGTCTTGACTGGCACAATGGGTGGGCGTATAGGAATAGGCCCAGCATTGGAGAGGGTGCGTCTCACCCCGGGCTTTGTAGAAGGTGTTCGGCGGATGGTGGCCGTACCGGGGATACCACCCCCTCCGCCAGGTGGTCCGCCCAGAGCACCCACTCCGCTTGGTAGACCTGCTGTGCTGGCAGGACGCTTAGTCTGTATCATGCGGCGGTAGTTCTGGGCGATATTACTGTGGCGGGGAATCGTGGAGGATTTATCAAATTCAGCCTGGCCATCAGCCTCAGTGTCTCCATTCACTGAGTAACCATCGTAATCGGAGCCTGGCAAGAAAGAAAATACCACTTATCATGTCTCATAAGTTGTTTTTAGCCTCATATAGATGTGAGTTGTTAGTACAGGCAGATGGTGTGTTACCCTGTGAAGGGATGGTGTCTTCTGAGCAGGATGGGGTTGTTGTCTGAGTGCTGTATCCACTGGAGTACTGAAGGGAGTCACGGCTGCTTTTCTGCTGCTCCATGCTGAGGCCTCGAGTGAGCACCATGGCCAGATCACTCGCAGCTGGAGAGACCTCCTCACCATGCTGAGCAATCACACAATACAGACATACTGTTACAACATGTATTGGTATAACTACACAGGGTCTAAAATTGATGAACAAAGGTAACACTCAGAGCAGGTAAGTAAAAAACAGTGATATAGAATGTGATGTACAGTGGTGATCAGAATTAGAAAACAATTTCCTAAAATTTGAGGTCACTGCTCAGTGTCCTTAAGGTGTTCCAGTTTCCCCCCACAGTCCAAAGACATGCAGTAAAGGTGAACTATATAAACTAAATTAGTCGTAGTGTGTGTGGCGTAGCAGCTAGAAAGGCATCTGCCACATAAAACATATGCAAGAGTAATTGGTGGTTCATTCCACTGTGGTGAACCCTGAGAAATCAGGGACTAAGCCGAAGGATAATGAATTAGTGAGTGCTCAGTCTTAAACCCTGCTCACACTGTGCGATTTCAGACACAATTTGGTCATCAGAGACAAATTTGGAAAATCCTAAAAGATTCATGAAATTATAGTCTAAAATCTGTGATCTGTGATCTTTGATCGTTGGGTTGACATGTTCACCAGCAGCCGCTTAATGTCCGCTGCGATCAGATTTTCTTCCCAATAAAGTTCTGCCAGTGTCAGACAAATCAGCTGTGACAAATGTCAATACAAGAAACAATAGAAGCACCAAATCAGATGATGCAAAATATATATTTTTCAGTTTTTTTCTCCTGATACAAATTGTTTGTTTGCTATGAGGTATCATTTACAAATGCAGGTTTTCTTCCGTGTTTGGCACATTTTTATTGTTGTTCAGTCTGACATTACGACAGCTGAGATCTCTTATAGCGAGACATGGGAGTCATGTTTGTGCAGTGTGACATGATACAATCGGATTATTAAAAATCGCACAGTGTGAGCAGGATTTTAATAAGAGTAAAAGAGAAATTTTTAAGCACATTTCATGAGTTACATATAAGTATAAGTATAAATTTCCAGTTTTCTTTGCAAGATAGTGAACTATTCTAAAGGAAAACCGGAACCCTCCTACATCAGGTTGTTCAGATGAAGGTCAAAGGGAGATCCTTTCAAGAAAAGTGCTGCTCCAATCTATGCTTGTTTTTATAATACTGATTTTTTTACAATGTGTCAAACTCATTCAAGTCGCCCAAAAATGCTGGTCGTCCTTGAAAGATAAACACATTAGAGAAGAGGATAATGCAGAGAATCTCAATGGGCAATCGATTCAACGGTGCAACTGGAAATGCTCATCAGTTCAGCACTGAAGAGGGTAAAGATCTTTCTCTGCATTTAGTGTCTCGATGTTGAAGAAAATTTGAATTAAATGCTCACTGGTGCAGAAAATGTTAAAACTTATTTCTGAAAATATTAGTAAATTGTTCTCTTATTTTCATCTACCTCATATATTAGACTATATAGAAATGACATAAAAAATAAATCTAATGTGTTGCATGTTTTTGTAATTTGAGTCGCTTGTAACATGCAGCAAACATCTCCCCAAGTTTGCAGTGAAATTGGTTTATAAATATGTTGTAAATAAAATAAAAAAAACATGCTTTGTTGCATTTTCCCACCCAACGGAGCAAAGTAATGTTAAAGTGAAAATCTATTTAAAATTTGCAGTTTTTGTGTCATTAAAACAATAAAAAACTCCTTAAGTGTAATAATTTATTAATTTATTTAAAAACATTCATTGATTTTTTTTATTGTTTTTATAATTGTTTAAACAAAAAAAAAACTGTAAGCCATCTTATGATCCCCTTAGAAGTGAGTCAAGGTCCTCCTGGTTTAGAATCTCCTGTCTTCAGGATCAGAACACCCAAATAAAAAATGCTTTGCATTTTTAAATCCGCAATCTCCATGCTGAATATTTAATGTGTGGTAAAAGTTACCTTGGCAGCTATAGTGGCCGGGGTCATCCTTGGCCTCTGGGGATCTTCTGAATATCCCTGTGACTGAGGAGAGGTTTCTGCCACAGGCTCTTTCCTCCTCTGAAGTGTGGTGGCCAGCGGCTGATCACTCGAACCTACCTTTGACCAATCCTGAAGAAGCAGAGGCTGTTAGTAAAGGTCACCGCAAAGCAACTAATGCAACGGTCTCGGGGTCGAGAGAAAAGATAGGCCCACGATCCAGCAGTTTGAGTGTCCTTTCAATAGATAAGGTCTCGTGTGCTTTAGAAAAAGCCCAAATTGCAGTGTTTGAGGTGGAAAGACTCACAGGTACCTTCCGTGGCCTGCTCGGTTTGGCAAATCTCACGGCCAGAGATTTGAAACCAGGATTACACAGCCAACAGAAAAGGTGCATGTTAAAAAGCAAAATGAGGTAATGGATGAGGTTAAGCAGAATGAAACACAACAGCACACTGTCAAGAAGTGTTATTCTGAAAAGCACATATTCAACTCTGTAGCTGCACGATATTGAAAGAATTTGATACTGTGTTTTATTCTTTTGTGATATCTATCACAGTTTGAAAGATATAAAATTACTCAATTGATAATTAGGTGTAGATACAGATATTATTGTGCCAATTTTAACTGTGCTTTTTTTATTATCCTGCTTATGCATTTGTAGGACTTTCATTTAAAATGCAAAGATTATTGAATGATTATTGAATATTTTTATTAGAAGGAGGATGACTTAAGTATTTTTACTTGTATTTGTGTTATTATTTAGCAACCCAAAAATGTATCTTAACCCATTTTGTGTCTGAGATATTAGTAGATTCGCGAATCTGTCTAATCACCAGATCTGAAGTTTGCAATCTAATTTGCAGTTTATTATTGGATTTAAAAATATATATATTTTATGGAATTGCACACTATACTAACTTGCCCTGTTTAGTAAATCTGCCTATATAACACTACAGGAATCAGATTTTGACTTATAATTTATTTTGCAAATAACATGGTTGACTGCAATTGGATGTGCATAAATTAATATTTCTTTTTAAGCCTGTGTTTCTGGCAGTTACATTCAATTGTATCTTAATATTGTTATCAACTGCTGTTAGGCAACTAGTATTTTCACAAAAAAAAAAAAAAAATGAAATGAGTTTTTCCTTAAAACAAGCTAAATAATCTGCCAGTGGGTAAACAAATGTTTTTAGATTTTAGGCATGTGTCTACATTTTCACATCAGATGTCGGTGAGTGAAAGATCAAGGCAGTTTGAAGCCGGTATAAGACTTTACACAGTACTGTACAGTTGAGGGCAAAATTATTAGAGCTCCTGTGCAATATTTATTCTTTTTCAAATATTTCTCAAGTGATATTTAACGGATTAAGGACATTTTTCACAGTATTTCCTATAATATTTTTGTCCTCTGAAGAAAGTCTTATTCGTTTTATTTTGGCTAGAATAAAAACACTTTTTAAGGTCAGTATTATTAGCCCCCTTAAGCAATATATATATATATATTATAATTTTTTATTTTATAAATTTTTTTGTTATACAATGATTTTCCTTATTACCCTAACTTGCCTAATTAACATCATTAACCTAGTTAAACCTTTAAATTACACTTTAAGCTGAATACTAGTAACTGGAAAAACATCTAGTAAAATATTATGTACTGTCATCACAGCAAAGATAAAAGAAATCAGTTATTAGAAATGAGTTATTAAAACTAGTATCTTTAGAAATGTTGAAAAAATCATCTCTCCGTTAAACAGAAATTTGAAAACAGAATGAAAATTGAACAGAGGGGTTAATAATCCTAATTTCAACTGCATATCGTGCAGCCCAACGCAACTGGCAAAAACAACACGCATAACAGAAGAGGAGGTAACCAAAACTGCAATGAGAAGTGCCAATGGAGACAAACCTTCCAGCAAGGAACCTTGGATGTGGGAGAGGGTGTGTTGGATCCGGGGGAGCGGTTATAGGGTGGGGACGCAGGAAGAATGACAGAGAAAGGCCTGATGGAGCCAGTGTGAGAGAGAGCAGGGCGGAAGGTAGCGAAGGACGAGCCAAACTGCGGAATGGAGAGATAAGATCGAGACCGTCAGAGCAGTAGCAGACCCCTGCCCCCTTACACATGAGGGACCCGAGCCTTTTAACCCATTTCCACTGAGCAGTAATGCTACGGTGCAGTTTGGTATGCTTTTTTGTCCATTTCCACTGTCAAAAGGTACAAAAAAGCGAACTGTACTGTACTACTCTTTGGCTAGCCTTCCTAAAGCTACTTTCTATTTGTGTGCATGTCTAAATTAACGAACTTGAGCTCACGATAATAACTTGCACATGATTATTGAAGTGCAGCTTCTCACATTCTTTCAGAAACAGACAAATGTGAGAGTGAAGCCAGAAAAACAAATGAGAAATGATTCTTTCAGCAACCCAAAACACAAATAAACTGCAATGTTTAACTATTATTAGACTATTATGAACTCAGAATGAAGGAATTACTTTTTGACAAGAGGCTACATGTGCTGGGGAAGATTAAAGATACAGAGGTTTGCACTGACTGTATATGTTTCGTGTTGTTTTTGAACCCAAATAAGGCCTAAATGTACCTTGTGTGTAATTTGTCTGTAAAAATGATATGTGAACGACCCTTACAGCTTTACTTTAACATTTTTTAGAGTGAGAATTATGTCAACTGCAACTTTCTGTCGTACACCACGCCTACCAAAAGGGTACCATTTGGCAGTGGATTCACAAGCCTGATAAAGGTGAACTATATCGTACTGAACTGAACCGTACCACTCAGTGGAAACGAGGCATTAGTGTATGTGTGTGTGGCGTTTCCAAATACAGGAAATATCAGATCTGACAGAACAAAGACCAAACTGGCAACAGAGACAAAGAAGATTCCAGACTCACAGACAACAGCAAACATCAGCACATGTACTGTAGGTGCGGAGCTCAGACACTTACTGTTGTTGGAGAGCTACACTCACTCACTGACTGACAGGTCTCAGAGGCCTCTGAGGACGCTGAACTGGATGACTTCTGAAACACAGACAACCATAGGTGAGAGATCAGCAGCATAAAGCCTCTGGATACTTCAGCATCATAGTGCTTGGATAAAATTCACACTTTTTTTAAAATCACGTTTTAAATTATTTAAAGATTTTAACCGAAGAACTTGAGTCTGAAAGCCACACAGAAGAGTTGGAGAAGACATCCTTTGTAAATATTTTAAAAAGTCATGACACCTTATGTTTTTACGCTACTTTAACTTAACTTAAAGTTAATCAGGTTTCAACTTTGAACTTGATGGTTTACGACAGCTAACTTGATGCAAGTTAAAATGACTTGTAAAGTTAAATAATAATAATAATAATTATTATTATTATTATTATTAATATATTATATAATAACGACTGTAATATAATAATAATAAAAATATGACAATAATAATAATAATAATAATAATTATTATTATTATTATTATTATTATTATTATTATTATTATTATTAT
>CAIGQW010034093.1:348672-366544 GCA_903798125.1 Danio choprae
GCATTGAAGAAATAAAAAAATTAAATAAATAAAGTAATCTTGTCCAAAGAACAACTTGTCCAATCCTGAGTTTGTAGATTTTATGCTTTTTAAGTTACCTTTTTATAATGGTCCTAAGTGTTTCTAAAAGTAGTAGCTGCCTGTGATGTGAATAAAAGCCTTACATAACAGCAACACAAACTTTGGTGTTTGAAAAGCAGTCAAAAATGGTATATGAAAGAAAATGCATTATAAAAATATATAAATTACATTATAAAATAGATAAAAACAATTAAATAAATGCAGCCCTGGTAAGAATAATAGACTTATTTCAAATGCATTAATATATTTATGATAGATGTGACTTCACTATTGTTTTTTTTAAGAATCTTACTTTTACTGCCATTCCAGCACAGAAGTAAATGGTTTGATTAAAGTATTTTTCAGTGGATTGACCTGCACAGACTGATAGTTCACCTTACAACTAACAATGTGCGCTAGCAAAATAAAAATTGTAAATGTTGATTTCATTTGACCATTAAAATGCATAAAAATAGTAAACAGTTATGCCACGCTCCCTTTTTCACTGTATTTTACTCAAACAAATTCAGCCCTTGTGAGACTTATTTTACTGACTTATATAAAATAAAATAAAATACCTGGCTGGTTATATCGGAGGGCATGGGTGACGGGGGTTTGGAGTAGACGTTGGCGTCCTGTGAGATGAAGCCGGAGTCGTGGGACGAGACGCTGCTGAGACGGTGAGCAGCGGTCGTGAGCGGCTGGGCCAGGCTGCGGTAGCGACAGGACGAACTGGGTGAGTGAGTCTGAGAGCCACCAGAGGACCGAGACGCGCTACTATGCGCGCTGTTTACACTGCTGCAGGGGGCAAGGGGGAGTGCGACAGGGCAGAGGACCAGGGCACAAGGGTGGAAGGGTCACATATAGGCAGGTTACATGGCAATAAGTATGCATCAAACCCACAGAATGAGCAGGATAACAAGAACATGATTGTCAGGTGACAGAAGTCAAGCATTTTGTGAATTATGTAAAAGGGAGGAAAAAAATATGTGATAACGATTAACAGAAATTGGAGAAAAATTAAGTCAAGCAGGGGTTGATGGGTAAGGATGAAGGTCAGGGGGGTGGGGGTTTGGGGGGAAAGGGAAAACACATGTAAGACAAAGTTTGACAGAAGGCCTAGTATGGAGATGAGAGGTTGTGTTTAAAACAATCAAAACAACCCCCATAATTCCATACGAGGCAGCACACAAACACAAACAGGTACTAAATGACACTATCATAAAACGAGGCTTTAATTGGCCCAGGAACCAAAGCTAAATACTAATGGGCTAATCAAAAACACTACCGGTACTGGTTATGTGAAAGTGATCTTGAAATGCTTTCGCTTCATATTAAAGCAATTATTTCATCATATTCCGGGTTAAAAAACGCCACAGGAATACTAGACAGATTCTGTTGATGGGGTTTACTGTGTATTAACCTGGAATATTCATTTGAGAGAGAAAGAGAGAGAGCAAAGCACTGAATTGGAAAAGTAATGAAATCGTATTAAACATGTTACTTCTGTCCAATCCCTGTTCATTTTAGCTGCTTGCTGTTTCATGACTGGAGTCAGTGGCTGAATAACATAAGGCAATAAGTGTTAAACTGTGCCAATTGACAGCAAAGCTCATATATAGATTTATTCTGTATATATAATAAGGTTTGAAAGACTGCAGTGCTCTGTCTCTTATATGCATTTAGGGGGTTACATGTAATGCCAACATACAGTGAGATTGTGTAGCGCAGCAGCAGTAAAACCAGCATCAACAGTCCCCTATTTCTTAATGAACACACACAATTTCATTCAAAATCTACACACACTCTTCCACAAAATGTTTAAAAAAATCAAACTTAAGCCTATAGAAGTTTCTAGTTATTTAGCTTATGCAAGATAGTCATTGATAACAGAATCCTTTTAAATAGTTCCATCCCTGCAAAAATAAAATAACCCCTTATAGAATTTGTAATGAGAACTGAATTGGTTTTAATGAAAACAGTAACTTTTCTTTGGGTCTTTACTGGTGATTTGCTGCCTTCTACACTACAAGATATCTACCACTACACTACATAGAAATGTACCAAAACAGACTAGAAAGTATTCAAACGTGCTGCTTTTAATGGTTAACAGTTGATGGTTTGTCATGTTTTAATGTTTTCTTTTTTTAATATGTGTAGTGTAAACCGTTAGAACATCTGATATGTTTTGTATTGTGTTCTCAGGTCACTGTAGCATTTTTGCTGCTGTACACCAAAACAATTGATAACTACTATACAATGATGAAGTCTAAAATATTACAAATATGTTTATATAGGTTATAACTCATGGAAAGCGATGTGTACAGTGTGAATACCCAGATACTCATGAATCAATGGATATAGATAGATATGTGTGAATACATGATAAGCTGTTGCAAAACACTAGTGACAACCTCCTGTGTTATTCACACTGTACACAAACTGAGGCATACTTTGAAAATGTGCACCAACATCCATGGTATCTATTGTGTTTGCTATTGCAAGATGATCTGCCAGCTCAGACCAGTTTGGACCAGCTACTATGTTCCAGGACACAGCATAAGCTTGATTTTCCAGCAGAGTTTTAATAAGTATTTGCACTGTCCCTGTAATTTCACTATTTTTTAAGAAACACATTTCAAAACCATTATAACAACTTAAAGGCAAGCAGCACTGTACAGTACACAGCAAAAGCAACAAATCCTTCAGGCAGAAAAAAAAGCTAGGCCTGGATGATAAATCGTAATTAAATAGCAATCAAGATTACTCAAAAGCTGAGATTGTCATGCAAATCTTGCCAGGGAAGAACAGTTCTGTGACCAGTAGTAAATCTCCATCCAATGGCCAGAGTGTGCTCTTGTGCAGAAACTTAAAAATAGTGGAAAGCGACTATAGAAGTTGCTAAATAAACAGAAGATTTATCTGCTTTCATTGATCAAATGTGACTAGTAATTACACAATTACAGATTCATCTTTTTATTTCTGACACTCAACTAAAGTTAAGAAGCGAGATTGGAGTAAAAACATGCTATGAAGTATGCCTTCACACTAGCACATGGGGCAGTTTGACGTCAGACTTCAGTGTGTTTGGTCAGTGTGAAAACGCTAGTTTCACCTGCAAACCGTACCCAAGTCCACCTGAAAGGGGTGGTCTGGGGTACTGTTTGTGGAAATTCTGGTGTACTGACATAATCAATAAGCATTTACTCACTTTTCTGACACACATAACTGATGCACTGTAAGCAGAGAGAGTGCATATTTATTTCAAAAAATGACTTTCTTCTCACTTAATTAAACTTTTACATTGCATTCATGATAACAAGATGCATTTGCTGCTCAGTGCTGGCCCTTTGTCAACAAAACTACATTTTTGATGTCCAATTTTTTAACTTGAGGCATCCAAGTAGTGGTATCTAGCCGTTTTGTGTGTCATCCCATGCTGTCATTACCTAGCAACAGCTGTCACTGTGATTACGCAGATGTAACGGGGTTCAGAACCAAAAACCAAAAGCACCCTAAATGTGATATTGCCACATGCTTTTACATTTACTAGCATTTACTACACAGAGCCCTAGATCACTGAGAATTACACAAACAGCTGTTTTTTTTTAAGCAGAATGATTATCTTCGAATTAATTACTGCATGATTAAATCATCTGTGATAATAAATGCCATGTTCTGTAGCTTGTCAGTGAACTACAACTGTGTGTAGTAAATGCTACTCAATCTAAAAGCACATGCAGAACCAGCTATACTAACAAAATGTACATGACAAACGCTTTCGATTAACCGTACAGCCCTAGTTACTTAAAAAATTAAGTGTGCAATCACTGTCAACATATAATATGTTTATTTCTTCATTTCTCTGGCTCTGACCTGCACATGCTGCTCTTCCTGGAGCCGGAGCTGCTGGGTGAAGAAGGGGGAGTCTGGTAGGACCATGAGTAATCGGAACCTTTAAGATCTTTGATTACCTGAAAGAAACATAATGGTCAGGATATGCTTTGTTTCTGTAAAGCAATGCTCATGCTGAGGTATATAAGTAAGCATGTGCACCTGCTCACTGGCTGGGGGCAGTTTGTGGGGGTCAGAGGTTAACACTGTGAGGTCATCAATAATGGCCTGTAGGTGAGTGATCTCTCCCAGCATGGCGATCTCTCCATTCTAACACCACACAAGGAGAACAAAACGTACGTAATGTCACATTAATGTAATGTAATATTACAAAATGTTGTTCAAATGACAAAATATTAGCATGTTCAAAAAGAATCTTTTCATGAATATCTACTTTAAAGAATAATTCACTCAAAATGAAACTTCTGTCAACATTTACTTACCCTGTTTCAATCCTGTATCAGTTTATTTCTTTTATTTAAAACTAAGGATACAATTTTGAAGAATGTTGATAACCAAACAGTATACTAGCTATTGACTTCCATACTTTTTGTGTTTTTTTTTTCCTCTAATTTCCAAATTCAATCTCTTTTTTTGTTTAATAATATGAGAATCTCAGGGATTCAGCACTGGAACAATGTAAATTCAGTATTGCAACAATGTAAATTTTAATATTTAAGAGAACTATTCTAAATCAAAATGAAAAACTGGTTATACATATACGTTATTTTATACATAAAATGGTTCAAATGATCAGTTTCTAATATCAGTTTATGATATTTATTATTTTTTATACATAAATCTATTTATATTAATGGTGTTTATACATTTATTATTTTATGAAACAAATGTCAAATTTTTCTCAAAAAGCTGTTTTCAACATTTCTAATATTAATATTTTTAGCACAACATTTGCATATTATAATTATGTATGATGTGTCACGTGACACTGGAGTCATTGCTGCACAAATGATTAAATAAATAACATTTAGAAATATATTAAAATAGAAAATAGTTACATTAAACAGTAATAGTATTTCACAATATTAGTGCTTTATTCTATTTTAATTAAACAAACCCAACCTTTAAAGATTCACTCTTTCTTTCTTTCTATGTTTTTATCCATTCCTTTATTCATTCATCTTTTTCCTTTCTTTTATTTTTTATAAATCTCCTTTCCATGCAAAGATTTCCTCAAAACAAGCTTTCATTTCATCAAAATTTCAAATGTGCTTTCAAATCTTGTATCTCTTTACTGGCAGAGCAGCTGTACAGTACATGTAAGTGGCATGAAAGTAGTGTGTGCTGTACCACTACGGGCTGCAGGAAGCTGATGAAGGTACAGAAGCGTCCTCTCTCCTCCACCAGAGCCCGTCGCACCGCCTGCTTCTCCGTCTCCTCCATCAGCAGATACATGTCATTCACGTCCTGCATTGCGCTGTCCAGCTGAGGCTGAAGATCCCCCCGGCCTAAAGAGGGCGACAGAGAGCACAACAAAACAAGGGGAGGAGGAAAACAAGGTGGAGAATGAACAGAAAGAAAACAGAAATGGTCAGAGAGCAATATGAAAGACAATCAGAAAAAGGATGAAAGAGACAAAAAACAAAAGATAATACACAACATTAGAAAGTTATTCTCTTTTCCGTCCTCCAACAAAACAAATATAACATGATCTAGTGCTGCCAAATGATTAATCATGATTAATCATTCATTCATTCATTTTCATTTCGGCTTAGTCCCTTTATTAATCTGGGGTCGCCACAGCGGAATGAACCGCCAACTTATCCAGCATATGTTTTACGCAGCGGATGCCCTTCCAGCTGCAACCCATCTCTGGGAAACATCCATACACACCTATTCACACTCATACACTATGGACAATTTAGCTTACCCAATTCACCTATAGCGCATGTCTTTGGACTTGTGGGGGAAACCGGAGCACCCGGAGGAAACCCACGCCAACACGGGGAGAACATGCAAACTCCACACAGAAACGCCAACTGACCCAGCCGAGGCTTGAACCAGCGACCTTCTTGCTGTGAGGCGAATGTGCTATCCACTGCGCCACCGTGAGGCCATGATTAATCATATCCAACATAAAAGTTTGTGTTTTTATAATATGTTTGTGAGTATTGTGTATATGCATTATGTACATATAAATACACAAGTGCATCCACATATTTGAGAAAATGTTTATTTATATAAAAATATTTAGATGAAATGACTTATATGACGTATACTAATATTCAGTAATTTGATATAGCTATTGTGATAATGAAGATGCACAATATTGCTATTGTAGGCACATCTACATACAATGAATAACCTAATAGTTGATGTATTCATATTTTTTTCATTGTAATTGTAAAAAAAATTATATTTTATTAAATGGAGTTCATAACTAATAGAATTGCAGTTTTTAAAATGAACTTTAACATATAACCATTATATGACCATTTATCGCTGTTGATTTTACTTCACTAATTAAAACTTAATAATGAAACTTTTTTGTGAAGTGTTATTTATAGTTCTTTGTCATCCTTTTGCAATTTTATTTGTTTAAAATCTTTATTTTCTCTGAACAAAATATACAATAAAGCATTACACTTTTTGGGGGGGTTATTATACATGTAATCTTTTTTGCAGCTAAGGTCAATATCTTCACAAAGTTTTAACAATTGTAGTAAGGGGAGAAGCAAAGCTTTCCAAAGCTTTGACACAATTAAACCAATTGCATCGCAAAAAAACTCACTAAGCATTCGAACCAGCAAATGCTAGACACACCTGCTGGTCAAAACCGTATCAATGCAACAAAAACTTTATTATACTATTATTATTTATTATAAGCATTATAAGTGACTATTTCAAATATATTGCAAACTTTGAATTGAAAGTATAATCTATAAATGCACTTATCGTATCATCTAATATCAATATTATCGTATCATCTAATATTATATTATCAATATTATCATCTAATATACAATATTAAGTGTATGCATAATTTGTGTTCTTTTATACATAGGCTTAAATACTGTTTGTTCCATGGTGGGCTCTATTAACTATTATTATTCCTTTTTATTTCACAAATGTATCATTAAAATGTCTACAAACTCTTAAAACGAACCCTAGATTATGTCGAAACTATGAAACATGTTCAGTGTTTCACCACTGACTCCCCAAGCGGAGAACCATTATATTTTTGAAACATTTAGAAACAGTTATGTTGTAACAAAGGTGAATACAAACCTTTGTTTTGAATGTGAGTAATCACGACTAATCGTTTGAAAGCACAAATATGAACACTGAACAAAACAAACTACTGTACACTCCGACTAGCACCTACAGAACAGATGGAGACAGACGCTTGTGAACTCTGCACTCGAACTTCTTCTACTCTTAATGAAACACATGGAGCCTCCCAGAGGAAGGTAAAAGGTTAACTCATGCAGACTAGTTTGTTAGAGATGTCGTGACCTTTGCTGAGGAAGCAAAGTCAACTATCTGCAGCAGAACCGCTTCCAGGAGCACAAGCAGCATGCATGCTGGGACAGCATCAGCAGATTCATGCACAAAAGCAAAAAACCTCAGGTGTTTGTAATGAGAGGAAACAAAGGAGGTGATCGTAAATCACTCGTTGTGAGCTGTAAAGTCAAAATGTGATGTGGGGGTTAAATCCGATGGCCACAGAACTGTCTGCAGATGTGTTCTTACGGACTCAAGGCCAGGTTAGGGCAAGACACTGCAGGTGAATAGAGTAAAAAAACGAATATTCTGATATTTATCACCATACTTAGTTGATTTGACTACATTAAGAATTGAACACACTTTTATTATTATTTTGTCACATCATGTTTTTTTAAAACATCATGTTAAATATGCTAATCAGGTCTCATTTAATGGAAATGAGCTAAATGTAGATATTTCAAACAAAATAAATCTGAAAGTTTTCAGAATATTTTTAGACATACTCCAATGTTTTTTACATTTACAAGAGGGTTTATCTCTCTTAATCAGTCCAATGTTCACTTTTTATGTAGAGCGAAATGTACAGAGTCAGAGAAATGATGTATGAATAAATCCACAAATATGTAGCATGCAGTAAAGTGTGGTGTATATAAAGGGCTATTGTGTACACCTAGTCACTTAATGTTTTTTTGTTGTTGTTGATCAGTCAGCTATCCAGTCGTGAAAAGGACATAAATGCCCTCCGAAATTGTTTGTTCATTTTATTTATTTTTCCTTTTCCTTTTTTTTTTGATCATTCATCAACTATTAGGTGATCAAATTACAATGTTAAATTAATATCCCCAGTGAATGCAGAAAATATAGATAATAGAAAAATATTGCATTTCTGCCTGCAGTGTCTCACCTTAAAGGGCCAGGCAGAGAGATGAGAGAGAAGAATCTAATCTTTGTGTGGAAAAACATACTTACCCTGTAGTTCTATAGAGGGAGAGTAGGAGAAAAAGAGAGAGAATAACACAAGGGGAATCCAGAAGAGAGTAAAGGACAGAGAGAGAGAGAGATAGAGAGAGAGATAGAGAAAGAGAGGAGGGAGAGCACTGTGTTAGGGTTAGTATTAGGCAGCAATTCAGCTCATTTCACGGCCAAATTGTTTAAGAAAGGCCAAACAACCACAGCAAATTGAAATTAAAAAAAAGCCAAAAACATACGGTAGAAAGAGCTCAAACCAAAATCGAATAGGTAGTATTGCATGAGATGCTTGGCTTGTATGAAAATAAAAAGGGAGCTTTTCCTTTAACACCGGAGTCTTCCTAGTAACACAGAGGATTGTCATCCTATCTTCAAAAGCAAAAATTATTGGCTGCTGGGATATGAACACAAACTGCTTAGCAAATGAGGTGAGAGTTGCGTTTCTGCATGTCAGCCAGCAGAGGGGGTTGCTTACATTGCAAAGGATTGTTTGACAAAACGAAGGGATCAGTGATTTCACCAAGCGCATTGAACACGCTCTGTGCAGTCTTTAACGTCGCTTCTGAGATTTAGCTATCATTTATCAAATATTAGAGCCACCAAAAACACATTTGACACTGATGGCAGAACAACAGCAGATTTCTCAAATGTTTTTCTATACCTCCAGTTTTGATCTTGGGGAAATGCCCTTTACTTATTCCAAACACATTCTGCTCTGTAACAGTGCAGTGTTATGTAATACTGATCCATCATGTTGACCGACATTTGTTCATATTCTAGTACAGGTATTTTCCTAGTAGAGGTCCAGAGCGCAAGGGAGTGTTTTAAGAATAAACATTTAAAATACTAGGAAAATACCTATTATATACATATATTAACACATTATTAATTTAAAAACATTAAAACAATAGATTAAAATGATTTATTTAATTTAAATAAATAAGTAAATAACTCTTAAGAACTTTTACAACATTTTCACAGGGTTATACATTTTAAGATAGCAGAGCCTCACATGAGTAGGGTCATGCTTGGGGCTCCATGACATCTTACAGATTGAAAACCCCTGTGGTACATGTCGTATGTATTGTTTGTGGGTGCTACTATAACAATATTTCATTGAAATATTGGAATAACCACAAATATGGACAATTTAGATAAAGCAGCGAAGAGAAGAAGCTTTGTTACCTTTCCTGGCTTTCTTCTGTAATTTCATTGTGTCTGAAGATTTCTTCTTGATTTCATGGCGTGAGCGTTTGTACTCTGTAGAAACAGAAATATGTGAAGGTTCTTGGTGCTGTCAGCAAAAGTCACTCAAAACTAGAAACACTTCAGGAGATTCAAAGTCATGATTGGATGAATTGTACAGGATGGCATATCACTAACAATAGAACTACTGAGGCGATCATTTTGACCGCTTTTAAATTGTGCAATTTAATAACTTTGTTTAAATTAAGCTCATATATGTAACCATAATACCCTGACTTTTCCTAAATGTGAGTTTATTTCTTTTTTTAACATTGCTATTTTATAAAAAATAACTAAATTCTGAGTATTGGTCAATTTAATCACATGCATTTCAGCATCCGCGACTTTCTCCCTTAGCTTTGAATATGTGTGTCTCTGTTGCCTAGCACCTTTCTGCGAACAAAAGCATGAGTTTTTGATAAGGAAAACTCAACTTTAATTCAGACATATCTTTCAAACCTTTCATCAAAGTGAAAAAAATTGCTCTCCTACTTGCAGGACAAAGTGAGGTACAAACTTTGGACTGTCTAGTAACTCGAACACTATTATGGCTATATATTACAAAAAAAAGGGTCATATTTTTTTATATGATGACAGACATTCAAATCTTAATTCTACAAACTCTGAATGTAAATATGATGTGACAAAAAACTAAATTCGGTACATATGAACGGTTAAAAAGACAGCTAATGCCATTCTAGCAGTTAAAGAATTTTGGTTGTCCCATTGTGTACTAAATGCTGGGTTTTTAAATGTATATGTAGTTTATGACTCTTTAAAACACATCCAAACATTTTTTGTATAGATATTATTGCATGCCCATAAAACATGACACTGAGCAAAACAAAGTGTGATTGGTTGCTTACGTGTCAATCAAATGGTCTCTGTGTGGTGTTAAGCCAATGAAAACAGCAGAAGAGCTCAGAGCTTTAAACTCATGACTGACTAGCGCTGATGTTGTGTGCATAAAAGTGCTTAGTCACCTTTGGCGTGGTCTTTGTCCAGCTGATTGGCTGTCTTCTTCCAGTCTTCAATGCGGTCCTGTAGAGGAGTGATCAGGCTCTCCATCAGAGCACTGACAGAAATGGAGAGAGGATCATGTTCTCAGACATTCATAGCCGAGTCAGAGGTTCTCATTCAATTACAGAGGGATATGAACATTCACAAGGAAATATCACAAACCCTGTGGGGGGTTCAGACCATGTGAAATGAAAGCTTTGGTTTACAGTGTGGCTCTGAGTCTGAGGCGTCCATTCATTATGCTGTCAGAGGGAATTGTCTGCAGATGTCCTCTAATGAAGTGTGAAAACCGTGTGTATTTGTGTTTTTGTGTCAGGCGAGTGTCTGTTGACTTTGAGAGTGAGTCTGCCATTATAATGTGCTCACATTTCTGAAGGACTGGGCTTAGTATCTTGCTACTCAACCAAAAATGTACATGCACACTTACACATTTACAGTATAAACAATTTGTTTAATTCAATTTTATTATTATTCAAGCAGGGCCTCACGGTGGCGCAGTGAGTAGCACGATCGCCTCACAGCAAGAAGGTCGCTGGTTCGAGCCTTGGCTGGGTCAGTTGGCATTTCTGTGTGGAGTTTGCATGCTCTTCCTGTGTTGGTGTGGGTTTCCTCCGGGTGCTCCGGTTTCCCCCACAAGTCCAAAGACATGCGGTACAGGTAAATTGGGTAGACTAAATTGTCTGTAGTGAATGTGTGTGAATGAGTGTGTATGGATGTTTCCCAGAGATGGGTTGCAGCTGGAAGGGCATCCGCTGCATAAAACATATGCTGGATAAGTTGGCGGTTCATTCCGCTGTGGCAACCCCAGATTAATAAAGGGACTAAGCCGAAAAGAAAATGAATGAATGAATATTATTCAAGCAGTGTATGAAGAAATATAATTCTGATATGGGTTAAAAAAGCTCTGGGTAACTTGTTCATTATCAATAAATAAATAAATGTAGCCTGGTCATCACAAAAAGAAAAGAATACAATAGAATAAAGGAATAAAATGAAAAACTAAACTAAAACTAAAATAAACTAATATAAGCTAATTTAAACTAAACAAAACAATAAAAAACTGGTCAACCTGGCAACCAAATCTAACCAAACCTGTTCTTTTTAATAAAAAAAAATAAATTAATAAAAATAAAAAAGGGAAATATAAAATGAAAAGAAGATTTTTAATAAAAAGCACTTATTGTGAGGCGAACGTGCTACTCACTGCGCCATTGTGAGGCCCATAATAATAATAATAATAATAATAATAATAATAATGGCAGCATGGTGGAGCAGTGGGTAGCACAATCGCCTCACAGCAAGAAGGTCACTGGTTTGAGCCCCGGCTGAGTCAGTTGTGTGTGGAGTTTGCATGTTCTCCCTGTGTTGGCGTGGGTTTCCTCCGGGTGCTCCGGTTTCCCCCACAAGTCCAAAGACATGCGCTATAGGTGAATTGGGTAAGCTAAATTGTCCGTAGTGTATGAGTGTGAATGAGTGTGTGTGGGTGTTTCTCAGTGATGGGTTGCAGCTGGAAGGGCATCCGCTGCGTAAAACATATGCTGGATAAGTTGGTGGTTCATTCTGCTGTGGCGACCCCAGATTAATAAAGGGACTAAGCCGAAATGAAAATGAATGAATGAAAGAATAATAATATACTCTGGTAAAAAATAAAATAAAAAATACTGTTTTGAAAATGTTAGGGAAATAAATCACAAAATTAAGCAGTCAAAATTAGGGAAGACATAGTAAAATAAAATTAATACTGCAAAAACGAAACAAAACAAAGTGCTCTAGCATGTTGCATACAATCATCATTTATTTGTGCTGTACGTACGTTTCTAAACTGACACACATGAAGCATATGACAAGAGGAGTGGGGTCATACTTAGTAAAATGGCGTAGTTTCGCCTCAATGCTGCGATGCCTCATACACATGCGGGTCAGCGCTGATCCGATGTCTCTGGTGGCACCTGCAATGACACAAATGATGTAAAAACTGTCAAAACAACACTGAAATCACACAACATAAACACTTACTGTGCATCTAAATGACCAAAAACCATGTCTAAAGTAAAACATATTTAACATATTTTGTATTTTATTCACAAGAGCGTTAAAAACTATCGTGTGTACAGATTCAAGCCATTGAAAGTGCAGATAAAGTCATTTAATTTATCAAACTACATAAAGTGTGTGACTATTAGACACGGAATAAATTAAGCTATTTTTAGGAGCAGTTTGGAAGAAAAAAAAAGCACAGGTTGGAAAATCCTGACCTCAGTATTTATAAGAGGCAATGAGTTTTCTTCCAAAGAAGGTAGCCTGGACAGCTATTACTTTCCTGAAGTGTTTACATGTCAAACTGAATTGTTGAACTGAGAAGTCTGTAAGTGTTGCTGGGGACTGCACTAGCCTTTCACATGTCCCTGTAACACATTCAACCTCGAATCTAGGACATTACAAACTGTATTATTTGCAAAAAAACTGAAAAAACCCAGATATATTTCATATGACTGTGACAAAGAAATTGTTCAAGTCCGCTTGAAATCAAAAGTTATTCTTAAGGTGAATAATTAATCCGTGCAAGTTAATTCAATTAAGTAAAATAGTTTGTTTTGTAATTTTTTATGAAATTCTGACCACTTTCTTCAGTGTTTGGAGTGGCTCCTTTTCTGTTGATGCCAACCTGAGGGTTTCCATAGCAACTGCATATTAATACCAAAGCCAATAGATGACAAGCCGGAAATCATTAGCCAAAACGGTGTAACGGGTAATGCTAACGCCAGAATGTGAGGAAGGAGACCAGAGTTGTGTTTTAATGGAAGTCAATCAAGGAGAGGTGTCACTATAGGAAATAAACAGCTTTCGAGAGGAAATAACTTTTCATTTAATCAACCGAAAGGCTGTTTGCTAATCTTTAACATGTTGTACACTAAACAACATGTTCATGGTGAATCAAATGTTTATTCTACCCTAATAAAAATGTATTTTTTTAAGGTAAGGCAGGGTAGGGAATGCTGCGTCTGCCGGGTGTGCAAACTGTGAATGCTGACCAGTGACGTTAATGCTGTTGCATGACTGGCTGAGGTGCCTTGTGGAATCCATGTTAGCCATTATGCTTTTTTTAATAGTGTGCAATACACAGATTTTTATCCCCATATAGTTTAGAAAATCTCTGTTGATACCCTCTCTTACCGTTAATTTTCTATGAGGTTATGATGCGCTAAACAAAGTCCCGCCCCTACTCAATATTCCATTTTAGTTGGAAGTACTCAGCAACTTCTGGTTCAATCTAGCTGACATTAACGTGAACGTGCAAACTAACAAACTAAATTTATGTGTTTAATTGAGCATTTTCACTATAATCATTAAACATGTATGCTTCTATCGCTAATGATAGAATGATTGATGAATTTACATATTCGCTCTCCACATCACTACTTTCTGCTTGTTATCAGTGTGGTGAAAACCTATTCCAGCATTAAATCCTGATCTGTGTGACCTCAGATCCTCAGGACCAGACCAGGGAAGGAGAATCAGCCAGATTAGAGCGGTTCAGTAATCTAGGCCTCACGGGGTTAATCTAGTCAAAAAGACAAATGTGACCCTGGAGCACAAAACAAGCCATAAATGTCAGGTTTTTGCTATTTGAGATTTATAGATCATCTGAGGTTTGAATGAACAATGTTTCTATTGAAGTGTAGTTTATTGGCTGAAATACAACTTTTTGAAATCTAGAAAAAAAGAATGAAAATGTTGAAAATAATCTTTAAAAATAATTAAAGTTGCTCAAATTAAGTTATTAGCAATGCAAATTACTAACAACAAATTACATTTTAACATATTTACCAAAAAGTGTTTATGGTAGGGTGTCATGGTGGCGCATCGGGTAGCACGATTCCCTCACAGCAACAAGGTCAGTTAGCATTTCTGTGTGGAGTTGGGTAAGCTAAATTGTCCGTAGTGTATGAGTGTGAATGGGTGTGTATGGATGTTTCCCAGAGATGGGTTGCAGCTGGAAGGGCATCCGCTGCGTAAAACATATGCTGGATAAGTTGGCGGTTCATTCCGCTGTGGTGACCCCAGATTAATAAAGGGACTAAGCCGAAATGAAAATGAATGAATGAATGAATGAATGAATGTTTATGTCACATGATATTTAGTTGATATTTAAATGATTTTTGGCATAAAACAAAAATTAATCATTTTGACCCATACCATGTATTTTGAGTATTAACAAAAATATCCATGTGCAACGTAAGACTTTGTGGTTCAGGGTCACAAATGGCCAAACAAATCAACTCCCAAAAGCTAACAAACCCTTCCAGTACACTTTCATAAGTTTCCATATGTTTTTTTTTTTGACTCTATACTATAGATGAGACATTTGTCCTCCATTTAAGATCTTCTCCTCATATAGTTTAAAATGACTGTCAAAAACTGCTTAAAAAACAGCAAGCTGGTAATGGATGTTTTGATGTTGGTTTGCTGGTCCTTTGCTGGTCAGGATCAGCATATGACCAGCAAAGAACCAGCACACCAAGACATACATTACCAGCATATTCTTTTTTTAAATTCAGCTAGGCATTTATAATCCTCACAAAATCATTAAAGGTTAAATAAAGAATAAAAATGTTCAGAACTAGTTCCAACTTAAAATATGAAATATAGCCTTCTGAAATGTCAGAAATATATTTATAATCATATTTCAATTTAATGTCATAACTCAACATGAGCTCTGAATAGATTGCATGTCCATTATTCACGGGAGTGATAATGTTGTTGAATAAAGAATTGTTGAGTAAGACTGACTAACTGAGATGTTTGTCTCCGAAGACTTTGCAGAGCCACCCTAAAGATCTGAGCTTTAGAAAAGCAAGTCTAAAATGTATATTTAATGATGTGCAGGAGCAACTGAAAGAAAAAAATAATAATCACATTTCTCAAAGGAAAGAAAATATTGTGAATTATTCTCAACATGCTGCTGGTTTTTCAAAATATCTTTTACTGAAAGATACAGCAGTGCCAAACATTTCGTCCTTGTACTTAGAGTCAAATACATTCAACAAATTTCAGCATTTAACACTGTTAAGACACTATTAGGTGCTTTGTTGCTTGGATGTTGTTAATACCGTTGTTAATACCGCATACCCAGATCAGAGATATTTGCAATACTGAAATCTTGCAACAATCTTGCAACTGAATGTGATAAATAAGTGAGAAAATGAGGATACAAATGTATCATTTTAACAAATAATGGACTTATAAATAATAAGGGAAACTGTATAATACAATGTCAAATATACAAATTTTATATAACTTTGCCCCACACTTTCAATAACTCACATGAAATATTTAGTTATAATACACATCGTATTGTCAGGGTTCTGCCACTCCTGTCTTGTAAATTCATGTTTAGGTGGCAGAGTCCAGACACTAGTCATGTCTTGTCCTGTATGTTGTGCTCGACTCGAGTTTTCTCTGGTCGAGCACTCGTTTTCTGTTCCTGTGTCTTTTGTATGAGCGGCATTTTCGAGCGCGCGGACCTCGCGCTTCCGCATTACGCGGGAGCGCGCGCGTCTCGCGCGCTGTCTAAGATGCGCACTCTTGTCCTGGTGTTTGTTTGTTCTGTCTGCAGCGTGGTGTTTCATTCCCAGCGTCTCAGTCTAGTTGGTTTCGGTTTTGGTTGGCGCTGGGATGAAACATGCACGTTGCATGTGTGAGTGCACGGTAAGTGTTTTCACTTATCGTGTACTCGTGTCTTGCGTTCAGTCTTCTGTTGGTGTTGTGTTTAGCACGTGGTGCATGTTTACATGTGCTGCGTGCGTGTCATGTGAATGCGCGGTTAATGAGTTATCTCATTGGCTGCGTGTTCGAGTCTTGTTTTTGTGTGAGCATATGGCTTGTGTTTGTTTGCGTCATATGCTCTCCCGTCTATTGTCTAGTCCCACCCTCCTTGTTAACCCATTATTAGTTTATTATGTTCACCTGTTTGTATGTTAATTATTTGTGCTTATATTCCCCTCATGTTTGCTGTCCTGTGCCAGTTCGTCATCTGAGTTTGCCTTGTCGTGTCCTGTTCAGTCTTGTCCGGTCCTGCTCTTTCCAGCCAGCCCAGTCAAGTTGTTTTTTGTCTTTTTGTTAGTGTTTTCCCCCTTGGGGTAGTTTATTTTGCCTTTTTTGTTTTATTTTGATTATTATTAAAAGACCCTTTTTACCTGCAATTGAGTCCTCGCTCCTTTCCCTCCACCCACAACCTTGACACGTATAACATACATTTGAGTCAATCAAGCTACTGTGTATTATTAAAAACAGTGAGCTTTCAACAGTAGATGACCAAAAGCATTATATTTTCAAGTCTATGTACACCAACATAGCAAAAAAACTAAGAACAAGCAGATAGCTTTAACATGACTTTCACTACGGTGTCTTTTATGCATTGCCATTTTGTGGTAATGTGTTCACTAACACAGATTTTCTGCGTGGCTGCTCTGAGCACATTGACTTAAACATGCATGTATGCATACCGGCACACACTCACACGCACGCACGCATACACAGAAGAGTACACATGCATGCAAACAGCGTTTCTCCAATGAGAGTCTCCAGAGAAGCTCCATTCATAATTAACACATTCCTGCCTCGTGCCTCCTGTTCTACCCAGCAACCATTCATTAATCCATCCCACAAACACACACAGCAGAGTGAGATGATACAGTGTCTAATGTCACAGTACCTTAAGATAGTGAGAGAAAATCATGAAAGACAAAGAGGAGTGAGAAAGCGTGAGAACGGAAAAGGAGAGAGGTATACTTCTTTCATGCATTTATTCATTTTCTTTTCGGCTTAGTCCCTGAAATAAGCCTTTTTTTAGGAAAGCCAATGCATCACCAAGCACTGGTGACATATGTGGCGTTATTGTCCAATCATATCACTCATATAAACCCCGCCCCTTTCCTCCAGTTGTCACATGCAGACTTGTGTCCATTCAGTCAATGAAGTGTTCAGTGTTCCTAACCTACATTTTTATCATTGTCGGCAATGTCTGTGTGGTCACTTATTCATTCGATACAGAAAAGTGGTGCAAAATTATAATTTTCTTAATTTAAAAAAATATTTGCATACTGACTACCGGGAAAACTCCCAATCATAGATATATGTTTATATATTAGTTGTTTTTTTTCCACAAAACCCTTAATGTCAATGTAATTCATATACGCACATTTATTATTCACCT
>CAIGQW010034093.1:366554-381792 GCA_903798125.1 Danio choprae
GTCTGATTGCGATTTGAAAGTGTAGAGGCTCATGCACACTGACACAATTATTGTGTGCGATTATCGACGACATTTAATACCTTGTGACTAAACAAAGGCACTAATGTGGGTGTGCAAACTGATGTGCAAAATGCCAGACATAGAAGTCATTTAAAAATGCGTCAGGCTTGTATTTTGTTTTTGGTTTGAGGTGCTGCATTAAAAACTGTCCGACCAATAAGACTGACTTTGTTACAGTTACAATAAAATATGACTAGACAAGTATACAGGAATTGCAGATTAAATAGGATTCGATGGTGGTATTCATTTAGCTTTTTTTGGTTTGCATATTTTTTCAGCAATTTTATGAGCAGGCATTTGTGTGCTGTAGTGGAAAACAAGAAGTGGAAAAGCTTATGTGATAAATAGACAATGAAACCAAACATGAGAGTGATTTTCTCGCAACAAGCAAGCGGTAGAAGTATAAGCTTGCACAGCGCTATTGTGTACTGAGGTATTTCTGTATTTAATTAAGTGCCATTTAATGTCAGGGAGGAAATCTTTTTGGCATTAATAATGAAAAATCTCTTAGAAAATACTAGTGATAAGCACACTTAAAGGCTTTAATCTGCTACTGTAATTTCTGCCAATTTGGTTGTGTGAAATGTGCATGTTTTGTTGTTTCTGGAGTGTCAGAATAGAGTGCAAAGGCTCCGCCCTCATCTGGAAAGCAGCAGCTCATTTGCATTTAAAGGGACTTGCACCAAAACTGTCTGTTTTTTTCTCACATTCAAACAGTGGCCAATTTTAGAAACTACAATGAATGATCAAAGGGGTTTCTTAAGCTGAAACTTCACAAATACATAATGGGGACACCAGAGATTAATTTTATATCAGGCATTATGTTTTCCCTATGCTTGCTATCTTCTCCCATTGCGTGCCTACAGTCAACCTTTTCATAGAAACCATGATGTGTGAGCAAATGTGTGTGCTGGCCACTTGAGATGTCCATCCCAGCGTGTGCTCTGAAGTGGTGTAGTGCTGTTAGTGCAGTAATCTGTACAGAGTGGCAGTATTCACACAGTGCTGTCGCCTCCATCTGTTACAGCAGCCTGTGTTTACTGTTGGCCTCAATGCTAAGACCCACACGGCCACACTAGCCCCCATTGATTTTTCACATGCCATTTAGTCACCACTATGTGAAAACGACCATCCAGAGGAATGATGAGTTAAAAGAAAGTTGAAAAAGAGCACAAACCCACAGAAAGATGTAAAATAATCATAGTTTTCCTAATCACGCTCACAGTGTACAATCAAAATCTTACTATGACTGAGATTTTAACAAATACTGCAACACAATTAACGGTGGCTCGGTAGTTAGCACTGTCGCCTCACAGCAAGAAGGTCGCTGGTTCACTCCCCGTGTTCCTGGGTTTTCTCCAGGTGCTCCGGTTTCCCCCACAGTCCAAAGACATGTGCTATAAGAGAATTGAATAAACTAAATAGACTAAATAGTGTATGTGAGAGTGTATGGGTGTTTCCCAGTACTGGGTTGCGGCAGGAAGGACATCAACTGCGTAAAACATACAGTATGCCAGAATAGTTGGTGGTTCATTCCACTGTGGTGGCGCCTGATAAATAAGGGATTAAGCCGGCGGAAAATGAATAAATAAATAAATGCACTCATGTTGAGTATAAGATAATTATCTCAAAAACATCATAAAATCTGACCCCAATATTTTGAGAAGTGTACACAGAAAGATAGAAAAAAAACAATAAATAAATCATGTTCTGGTAGGAAATTACAAGTAAATTTCTAGACATTGTTTAAAACAATGAATTAATCAATTATTTATCAATCAATTAATTAGTCCATACAGTTTACTAAACAAGACAATCCATTAATCATGATTTTTTTAAGGATAAAGATTAATACATCTTTTTCAGAACATAATATAATATAATACAGTCAGAACATAATCTGTTTTTTAAACAGGTTTTTTTATCTTTATAAAAAACATACAGTGTATAGTTTCTGTATATTTGTCACATTTATATATAAAACACTTGGTGCGTACTTGTTTTAAGCAGCTTCAAAAAAACACAGGTTCAGTGTAGCTTTCTTTTTTAATTAAAGTTTGATTTCTATTAGTAAGCAGCTCTTCAGTGTTTATGCTTTTACTCGTAGATATCTGACCTCAACATTCATTCATTCATTCATTTTCTTTTCGGCTTAGTCCCTTTATTAATCTGGGGTCGCCACAGCGGAATGAACCGCCAACTTATCCAGCATATGTTTTACGCAGCGGATGCCCTTCCAGCTGCAATCCATCACTGGGAAACATCCACACACACTCATTCACAGACATATACTACGGACAATTTAGCTTACCCAATTCACCTGTACCGCATGTCTTTGGTCTTGTGGGGGAAACCGGAGCACCCGGAGGAAACCCACGCAAACACGGGGAGAACATGCAAACTTCACACAGAAATGCCAACTGACCCAGCCGAGGCTCGAACCAGTGACCTTCTTGCTGTGAGGCGATCGTGCTACCCACTGCGCCACCGTGCAGCCTGACCTCAACATACTAAAACCAAAAAGATAAACTGTAGAAGTTTGAAAGCGTTTACCAGATTTGTATAAGCTGCTGTTTCAAACCACTGAAAAGCACTCTACACTTAATTTTGGCTTGATTTAGTTTGAAATGACACGACAACAGTACTGATGGCACAGCCTAATTAATACTGACCATAACTACCACACGGATCCTCCATCTGTGCACTCCATATACACCTATTTAAGATCAGAATATGTTTTCTCACATACCAGTGCCCGATAATAACCATGCGATTCTGTGTCAACATGTACTTTATGATCAGTTTCCATCATTCGACATCTAAGACAAAAATGGATGAGAACTGTCTGTTGGGAATTCCTTCTGTGGCTTCCAAACTTAATTGAATAGAGTAACTGGATAAACAGGGCCATTTACTTGGCTGACGACCAGCAGAGAGACATACAGAGCACTTACACAACAGAGAAGACAGAGAGAGAGGCAGGTCTATAATGTTGAGCTGAGCTTTTAGAAATAGCTGGTCTACAGGCGCATTTACTTAACATTATCAATGTTGATTTTGCTGTCTCATCGTAAACAAAGAAAATCTAAAGATGGTAGCAATGGACACACATAATTACCAGCATTATGTGACAATATATAGTAACTCTTAGTTAGAAGAATACTGTATGCTAATGCTAAAAAATATCATTTCTGTGTACTGTGTATGTATTTAAAAAATCTAAATATCACAAAACAAATACAATCCTGATCTCAACAGCCATGCACTGAAATAAAAATATTTATTGGATTTACTACATTTCTTTAAGGTAAGTGGTTGTAAACAGTTTATATGGGCTGAATTTAAACTAAACTTGTTGTTTCAATTTAGCCCGTATAAATTGCTTGCAACCTCCTTAAAAAAATGTAGTAAATACAATGAATATTTTTTTTCCCAATGTGTTTAATATCAAATGCAAATTCATCCTTCAATTCACATAAAAAACATGTTTTATCATTTGGTCCAATAAACAATATTGGCACTGCATTGGTTGTACCACACTGCACTGATCCACCACTTGATGCACACTGTAAAAAGTAAAAAGGTCATCAGAAGCAGAGTGCAGTAATGAATGGAAACACAACCTTGTAGAAGAGAGTGACGAGTGAGTGTTTTCACTCTCTGAATGGCTGCTGTTTCCAGGGCAACAGATGGTGGATGAGACATGTGGAGCAGTGCAGGTCTCAGGACTGACAGACAGACAGGCTTGGGAATGGTGCAAAAATCAATCAGTCTGCGCAGAATGACAGGACAGACGACAGGGCACTGAACCACTCTTCAGGATTCGTAAACACAAGCCTTCTTTTTTAAGCTGTTTCCATTTTTTTCAACATTTGCAAGATACAATTAGATACTTTGATGAAGAAAAATGCATTTAACAAAAAGCATTTACCAATTATGATTAATGGGTGTTTTCAAAATGTATTATGGATCTTGATCTCTGATTTTGATGTTGAAAAGTTTAACAATGTGATTTGTATTGGCATTTGGAGTTGTCTGGGTTGGCGATGTAAACTATAGTATAAGAAATAGGTAATAAGATGCCAGTATCTGTTATTACTTTATTATGAATTTATTCATTCATTCATTTTCATTTCGGCTTAGTCCCTTTATTAATCTGGGGTCGCCACAGCGGAATGAACCGCCAATTTATCCAGCATATGTTTTACGCAGCGGATGCCCTTCCAGCTGCAACCCATCATTGGGAAACATCCACACACACCCATTCACACACATACACTACGGACTAATTTAGTCTACCCAATTCACCTATACCGCATGTCTTTGGACTTGTACCCGGAGCACCCGGAGGAAACCCACGCAAACACGGGGAGAACATGCCGAGGCTCGAACCAGCGACCTTCTTGCTGTGAGGCGAACGTGCTACCCACTGCGCCACCGTGAGGCATTTATTATGAATTTATATTATACATTTTATATTAATTATAAATATATATTTCTTATTCAATGTATTGTTTAGTACTGCTAAAATGATCAACAAAAGCCACTTTGTTAAACTCTGTTTTAAAAAGTTACATTTTCATCATCGAAAATGGTCAGAAAAATCAAAGTGGAGTTTTAAAAAGCTTCATAAACAATTGTGAATCACAATAACATTAGGTTTTCTTATGTTTAGCATAACCTCACTGAAAACCCAGAGTATTAGTGGACCTTAAAGGTCCCTTCATGAAATTAAAATAAAGTTTTTTAGATGTTAGTATCAGTTTTTAGAATATCAATACAATAGCATGCACCAAAACTAGCATGTGACAAAATTTGCGTGTAGGAGACATAAAATTAATATAAACATGTCACGTCCGCCTAAATGGATTGATGGTTTTGTTCACGTCACCTCATACTTCAGTTTCTCATCAAATCTTCTGATCAATCAAATGCTCTCTAGTATCTGACATGCCCCGTCCCCTTTAAGATGCTTCTCATTTGCTTTTCATTTGATGCACTTGAGCTCAACCACTGTCGCTGGCAGAGCTGTGATAAAAACAAAAGGCTATTGGCTATTGGCCAGGAAATACGCCATGTCCCACCCTCTTGTTATGCTTCAGTTGAGATTATGTCAAACATTGAATAAAAATGCACATTTCAAAGATCATCAGGGTACCTTTAAAGCTTTTTTCCTCCAGAAATCTGTTTTAATAAAAAAAAAAAAGGATTTACCACCAAAATGTTAAATTTGTTTTTCTCATTTGTTATTATTTGATCTGACAATAAAAGTCAACAATAGTCGCAATGAACAATAGGGTGAGTGCAGAGGGTTGGGGGTTAATGTAAATTATCCATCACTCATTACACCTGTATCCTTTATTCCCACCTCTCCACCCCCAACCACTTCTCCTCCTCAGCCTTCTCACCCAAACTGCACCTCCCCTTTCCTAGAAGTAATTTAGACATCCCTTTTTTCTCCATCACGAGACCTGATGATGTGTGGCGCATGTTGCCTCATGACTCCCTGTTGAGCTGCTGAACATGAAAGTCTGTCAGAGACGCTTCAGCCTGCAGGGCCTCAAACCCCCGACACGCACCAGCCTCAACCACCACCACAAAATTCCTGCTCGCATTTTACCAGAACTCACAATCATAACCTTTCAAGTTCAAGTATAAAAACACACACATACAGTGCATACATTTATAGTGTTTTACAACTAATGTCACCGGAAGGAATGCCACAAGTACTGAATTATGTACCGATCAGAACGGTTACTTTAAAAACATAATTTTAAACAACATTTGAGCATTGCTGAGCAGGTTCTTAATCACCTGTGCTCAGCCAATCATCCTCAGCCAATCACAGTCATATCTGTTGAGCACGTGAACACAATGGCCAATCAGCAGTGATTAAAAATCCACTCAGCAGCAACGTAAGCTGTGATTTGACAGACATTATAACTTGAAGTAATACTGAGAGTATACTTCATACTGAGAGTCTAGAAGCATTTTTTGGTGGGGTTAATAGTGTATGTACAGTACATGGCCACCAGAAATAAAAAAACTAGTAGGGGATTAGAAATATTGATTGTGCTTCATTCAAAAAATTACTTTTGCTGCTTGTTCAAACTACTTATTCAAAATGAGTTGAAAACACAATTCTCAAGTTTTTTGGGAGACAACTTAATTGTTTTATGTTCAATCCACTTACATTTGTAAAAACAATTAAGTTAATCAATTTGTATTAGGACAATGTGAAGGAATTGTGTGGAACCCTGCATTTTTTTTACAGTGCAGTTTTTATAAACCAAATTGGATCTCCAAACCCAATAAATATTCTTTTACTACAAATATGTGGTGCATAAACTATTCTTCATAGAGAAATTGATTCATTCAGAAAATGCTAGTAAACTTCACAAGTAAATTTATTTAAAATAGTACACTGAGTTAAAACTGAAATAGTCTTTCCTCTAATAATACTTTATTTGCCTTGTAGTCCGCTCCAATGAAGTCCTAATAAAAATCGGCCAATTCTATTATAAAACACACATAATAAATATTGTTTGAATGCCTCAAATGCTTCAAACACTTTATCTTTACTACTAGTTATAGCACTGAATAAAACACGAATACTGTAATACTGTATTACATACCCCTCAGAATTTCAAACATGGCAATATGTCAAAATAACAGCTTTTAAACAATAAGTCACCTACCTCAAAAAAGCAATTAAGTGACTACAGCTTGACATCACAATAATCATCTGAGATAAAGCCTTGCTCAATCTAAAAATTAGCACCAAACGCTGGTAGTAAGATGTTATGGGATATTCTGCCTTTTTTTTTTTTATTAAATTTTTTTAATAAGACAACTGTGAAATTTGTATCTCATAACAACATGTGCTGTACAGCAGTTCTTGCTATATATTCGAATGCATTGGGATATTCTTGATGGATATTCATGACCATTTGCATACACAGTACTTTTGTAAACATCAAAACGAACTGACAGGACATGTTAACAATCACTGAGGACAAAAGACAGCTGTTAAAGAACAGTTGACTTCCCACACATGAATAAGATTATGATATATAAGGTTAACGCTCCTTCATACAGTTCCAGTAGTTTTTAAATGCATGCATGCATGGTAAAAAAAATTACCTTTAAATTTACAATATTATGATTGTTACACCCTCAAATCCCTTGCCCTGAGTAATTCAGTAAGAGAGAACCAAATTTATTTACAACCTTCACAGCAAGCTAATTTTTCATGCACTATCAGCTAACCACAGTGAGGTAATGGTGCCATCATCATTTTCACTTTCTGAGTCACAAGTGTTTTCGCCTTGGTTCTATGGCTTTATGCTCTTCTAGCTCATGCTTTGCCATGGCAACAGCGGACATGAAATCTGCTGAAGGATTTTTGCCCGCCCCTTTTCTCCTCTCTGCACCATTCATATAACGCAGCCATGCCCTCACACAAGAACACATAGTTAAGATTTCACTCTTATTAAAATGCATGACCACTTTATGAACTAGCATGAGACAATGTGAGAAAAATACTATAATGGGGCTTTTGTTTGTGATTTACCACAACCAATGATCAATAGGCGACTCAAACAAAAGGGGCTTTTGCACTAAAGGACATTTGCCTGAAGTTTATTTATTGAGTATTCACACCACAGTAACTGTGAAGGATTTTAGTTATGGGGCTCACAGTGGCGCAGTGGATAGCACGTTCGCCTCACAGCAAGAAGGTCGCTGGTTCGAGCCTCGGCTGGATCAGTTGCCGTTTCTGTGTGGAGTTTGCATGTTCTCACTGTGTTGGCGTGGGTTTCCTCCGGGTGCTCCGGTTTCCCCCACAAGACCAAAGACATGCGGTATAGGTGAATTGGGTAGACTAAATTGTCCGTAGTGTATGAGTGTGAATGGGTGTGTATGGATGTTTCCCAGAGATGGGTTGCAGCTGGAAGGGCATCCGCTGCATAAAACATATGCTGGATAAGTTGGCGGTTCATTCCGCTGTGGCGACCCCAGATTAATAAAGGGACTAAGCCGAAATGAAAATGAATCAGTGAATGATTTTAGTTATAGCAAGCTTTTTTTAGAGAATAAAAGTTACATCTGTTTCACAGTAGGGTCTAATACAGCACAGTAGGAACTATAATGATATAATTGTACAGTACATTGATTGGGAAAATACATATACAAAAAGCTAATATTAGCTGTTAGCTGCTAATGTTAGCTGCCTATGTCTGTGGCATTGTTTTGTATTTTCTCTTTGTCTCTATAATATGTAAACAAAAAATCTGGATGGACTCAGCCAAAAGCCAAAACTGAAATTGCTTTTTAATAATTATTTATTGTTTAATATATAATATTAAATAATATAACAGAATTTTGTAAGGTGTTGCAATGACAGCACATTAACGCTACTACAAACAGCAGGAACAAGTATATTACATAGAAATATCCTATCAGTGCATTATTTGAGTGGACTTTGCTTTTACAATGAGCATGTGTGGTACCTGTTCCTGTACGGGCAGAATATATACAAATAGAAAGGTTGAGCTATTTTGAACTTTGACAAGGTGTGCACGTAAGTTGATGATGATGATATGGTGTGCTCTGCTGCTCTTGCGCTTTGGTTGGTGAAGCAACAAAACACCCTTGTGCAGCACAAGCCATTGAAAAGAATGGGTTTCAAAGGGCAGCTTTTTCTATTTCAAGTGAAAGCCACTTCACACTGCGCAGTGACTACAGCTGAAGGGAGAATGAAATCAGCGCACTCAACACTGCTGTGCAAATGCAACCAGGGAAATGGTGGCTAGTTCTTATACCTATACCTAGTGCAAAGGCTACTGAAATCCACAATTACAAACTATAGGTTACCAAGGATCAGATATGATACACCAGATGACAACTTGTTTGTTTGTATCCAAAACCCTAGTAGTGTAACCAGTGTTTCCCAACCCTGATCCTGAAGGCACACCAACAGTGCATATTTTGAATGCCTTCCTTATCTCAATCATTTATTTCAGGTTTTGGAGTGTCTTCTAATGTTATTTCGGGTTGATTCAGGTGTGTTTGATTAGAAAGAGTTTGAAAATGTGTAATGTTGCTGTCCCTCCAAAGACAGGCTTATAAAACACTGGTGTAAACTATACAAGATGGGCTAATTCCAGGATGGTTTGTGACTCTTTTATCTTTCCATCAGGAAACATATAGATGCCTGTTTACTCAGTTACTCCAAGAAAAAACAACAACCATAAAATACTGCACAGGATCTCAAATGTACTCAAGCAGATTTTAAGAATTCAATACATTGATCAAATTATTCCATAGATCAGAATGTGCGGTTGAGATCTGAATTGCATGCAATGTGCTAACAAAACATCAACAGACTTTCATATTAAAAGACACTCATAAATATGTTTATATCCCATAACCGAAGCAAATTCATTTCCTCAGGCAGTGCTGCCAAATTCAGTCTGAAGACAAAAGATTCATTTCAGGGGATTCAGTGTGCCAGGGCTGGGGGTGTTAACATTAGTCCAAGATATCCAAGAGGGATGGAAGATGGGATAAACATTGAAGCATGCTGAAATCACTGAAATCTTGTTTTCCCTTTCTATCCTTATGTTCTTAAAACCATACAATATAATATGGGAAGCAAATTATTTGATGCCAGGTTCAGACATCACAATATCAGCTCAATTTGAAATGATTTTCTTGGGTAAACCATCCCTTTAAATCCCTTTTAACATGCAACCTTGTGCAGACCTCTGTTTTTTTTTCTTTCAGATTTTCATCCAATCAACAAGATAATTACATGCTAGAATCCACTTTTTATGTCCATTTTTATTCAGTATGTTTCAATACAATTCAATACATATAATACACATTCAATACATATATTAGCATAAATCTTCCTTGAGTTCGATTTTTTTATAAAACAAGAGAAAAAGGTATGAAGGGATAAAATGTTCTGGCGAAATAGTCATGATTTGCACTACATAAAATGAAAGAACAGTACTGTGCTGTTTAAGAGTGCATGAGGCAAAGAAGAGCTAACGTAAGAAAGAGAAAGACGGAGACAACAAACGCTGACTGCAGCAGCACATGAAATAGCATAATTCATGCAAGCCTTGATTCTCCTCTCAGCATGGGTCTGTACCTCCGAGCTTCTGCGCCCCCAAAAAACTGCTTCTGATTAGACAGAGACGCTCCAAAATCAGAGCACAGAAAATCACTGACAATTACTGACAGCCAAATCTGCGTCAGACCTGACACTGCGTGAATTCCATCAAATAAATAAAAAAGTGAGAGTACATGCATAAAAACATTAGCTGACAATAAATGTTAATGCACTCTGAAAAATGCTAAGGTATTTTTTTTAACCCCAGCTCTGGGTTGAGAGACTGCTGTTTTGACCTAGTTTGGGTTGATAATAATTCATAATCAGTAACCAAACTGTGCTGGGTTGTAAATGCAAACGTGAAAGAGAGTATGCAAGCCGTGCAAGTTACCGTTGTCTATCCACTCCAGAGGTAATTCATTCATTCATTCATTCATTTTCATTTCGGCTTAGTCCCTTTATTAATCTGGGGTCGCCACAGCGGAATGAACCGCCAACTTATCCAGCATATGTTTTACGCAGCGGATGCCCTTCCAGCTGCAACCCATCACTGGGAAACATCCATACACACCCATTCACACTCATACACTACGGACAATTTAGTCTACCCAATTCACCTGTACCACATGTCTTTGGACTTGTGGGGGAAACCGGAGCACCCGGAGGAAACCCACACCAACACGGGGAGAACATGCAAACTCCACACAGAAATGCCAACTGACCCAGCCGAGGCACGAACCAGCGAACTTCCTGCTGTGAGGCGAACGTGCTACCCACTGCGCCACCGTGAGGCCTCCAGAGGTAATTCAAATGTTTTAATGCCAATTCCTTTCATTCTTGCTGTTTCTCAGTGCCACTTAAAAGAATTATCATGGCCAACTGCAATTAAAACCATAAAGCTAAAACCATTTTTGCAACTTGAAATAAAGTAAATGTTAAAGTAAGTGAATAAACATAAATATGCTATGCTATAGTATATACAGTATAGTATACTGCATTTTTAACTATACGTGAATATTGTAAATACTAATGTACATGACAAAAACTGAACAAAATGACTCATTATTAGCTTTAACTAAAATATAATTAAAACTAAATTTAACTAAAATATTAATACAACTAAAATAATAACTAAAATAACACTGACAATCAAAAGTCTAAGGACTTGGAAGTAGTGCAATTTTTGTAGTTTATTAGTAATACTATCAATATTATCATGATTTATATGAGCTAAATGTTGTTGTTAGTAGTAGTAGTAGTATTAGTATTATTCATATATTTTAATATAATTATATTATTATAAATATTTAAAAATCTGTAAAAAAATATGTTGTTGCACTTGTAGTTGGAACACTTAATTTTGATCTCTTTGTGCATTGAATTTTTAGATATAAAACACAAAATACTAATTTCTAATTCTAACCCACTATAAAATACAAAATTTATGTTTATTAAGGTACACAATTCTGCTCTCATGCTCAACTGTATTCATTGTAGGTGTGTGTTTGTTGTTTGAGTATTACAAGATTAATACTCTAACCCATGACCAAAGATACAGAAACCCTAATACTAATCATTCTAATTAACGTGGAAGTCAGAGATAATTCAGTCAGTGCTTTTGCACACACATACACACGTGCAGTAACAGCAGATTGGCCAGTGCCTGCAGTTCCTGGAGAGAGTGACTCTGAGGGTCAGGTGAGGAGAAGCACTGAGTAAGAGTGCGTGTTTGTGTCACTTTGAATTACAGAAACAGGACTCACTACAGTGGTGAAACACACCTCATGCCATGGTCAACACTAGGTCACACTCGCACATCTTACTCATCACAGAGAGTAAGTTCTGGATCATCTACAACTCTTAATCTCAACACTTTGGACTAATTGATATTTGGTATTGAGAGAGATATTTATAGATGCAGACATGCAGGAACATGTAGATGCTGTGCTCTTATTTATTTGACTGTGAGGCAGAACATCTGACACATCTGGAAGAGCTCACACTCATCCTAAGAGACACACTGGTATATAGGGTTATATATATATATAACCTATATGTGGTACATAGGTATATTATTACTAAACCATAGATGCTATTTCAGAACGAATAGTCAAAGTAGCATGTTAAACAATATAGGGAGCGTGTCACAGGTTGTCATTGTTCAAAAATGAACCAATGTGAATATAAAGCCAACTTCACCTCAGTAAAGTGGACTAGGCAGAACAGCGCTATTTACTTATGTTTTGTTGGTAAACTAAATTAAAATCTACATTATCAATGCTGTAAAAGATCCCTTGAAAATAGTCACATCAATCTTTCGCCGGAAGATTTCAATTGCTGAACAACACTTCTGTGCATATAATCCATTCATAATACAACAGAATCTACATTAGCTTGACTAAAATAAGCCTCACTAAATAGTTTTAAAACATTACCTGTCTAAAAGAAATACTTCAGCCATGGTGTCATCCTTCCTTCAGCGTCCAAAAGTAACTCCAAAATTGATTCAGGATTTTAAAAAAAGATTTGATTAAGCATTTGATTTTACCACAACTGTGAGTGTCTCTGCACTGTGAGGATCTGCGTGAACAGAGTCCGCCGTTGTGGTACATTTATATCTACACTTATTGACAGACAGTTTGGGCTACTTATCATAATTATGGGAATTGTCGGCCTGACAATTCCATTGTTATTTGGATGAACATTGTTTAGCTTTATGCCTTACCCAGAATATAAAAATACATATAAATACATTTAGATCATTTACTTTAATCATTACTATTGGAATGTAAAGAGACTTTCAACCAGCACAACAAAAAATGTTTCTGAAGACAATCACCTACTGCACCTTTAAATCTGAATACTTCAGTATCAATTAAGTCAATGCCAGAAAATGCAGTTATTTGCACAACACCAAATAAATACCACAAAATAACAACCTGTGTATATCAATTTTAATTGAATATGTTTGCCTCACCTGTCTATCTTCATATTGACATCTTTTCTGGTGTGGTCAGTTTGCTCGGTAGCTTACTTTGTACAATGTACAATCAATATAAATTCAAGGTAAAACTATGTGGCCATGGTGCGCTAGCTTGAGGTTGAGTATATATAAAATATACAGTATAATATGTAATCTATAATATATAATATAATCTAGGCTTTATTTACATCTTAACAACGATTGATGACAACTATACTTACAGCAAATCACTTTTGGAACTTAAATATGGAAGCCTGTGCATATTATATTTTACGTTAAGTTACGCCTCAAAAGATTCATGGTGCAACATTAAAACATTTAGGAGAGCATACATTTACCAGTGCCCATTAACGCTACAGCTAGGGTAAGGAACTTTCACACAGCTGGATAAACTGGCTCCTGAATGCAAATTTCCACAAAGCTCCCTTTTATTTACCGTACATCCCATATGTGTATTTAATGCAAAGAGCTCAATCATCCTATGGCCGTTCACTCAGATCTACTCAGATGTGAGTGTGATTCCAAAAATATCAACAATCCATATTTTTTCAGGCCCAGGAGGACATCTGTGTCTACAGAGTGAGGTCAGCTCATATCTAAGAGGAGCAAGTGTCTCCAATCTTCTACTGTCCATTAACACACATCAGCGGTTAAAAAAAAAAAGTCTAATTATGAGGGAAGGAAAGTAGGTCTACAGGCCTCAATGTCCCTCTGATTGAGGCCAACAAACCCTTAGAGAGACTAAAGCACCAATCATGTGCCATTCTAATCGAGACATGAAAGTTTCCATCACCAAAGTTAGAAGCGCAGATCCAGATCAGCCAGGCCCTCTGGTCATTCATTACCACACAACAGTACTGTAGGTCAGTGTGCTCCTCTCACAACCTCATGATCTCCCTGACCAGGCCTCATTTTTGGACACGAAGAAGCGTCATTCAGAGTCAGTCATAGAATACATTCAGCCACCATCATCCCAGGTCCTCCCAAAAACCCCCTAATTGACCACTTTGAAAAGATCAACCTGGTTATTCAGTGACCTGAAAGAAGAACAAAACCAAACTAGACTCCTCAGTTGCTCAGTTGAGCGTGTGAGCGCTTGAGTGAATCAGTAATGTCGATGTTCACATTGTGTCTTTTAACAATCCATGGAGAACTCATATTAACACATTAACCTTGCAGTCACATCTTGTCAATGTTTTTTCAACGTCAGAAAGAATTTTTAACTCTGTAAGTTTGATGCTTTCCAGATGGAAACTCAATGTAAAGATCAAGGCAAAACAAAGTCAGCGAGAGTTTAAAGGCATTACTGGATTGGATTTAAGGTGAATGCTGGGTGAACCTTTTCATTAGCAGGACTAGCAGTATTAGGAGCTCTGCTGTAACGCAGATAATCGGGAATGCTGGCTAAGCTTATGGCCAGCACTTCAAAGCCTATGATCACCTGCTTTAACAAGAGCTGAAACAGACGATTGGCCCTGAGGTGCACCACAAAAGCCAGTGGGCCAATAAGTGCAGCTGTTAACTGTGGAGGTGTAATGGAGGATGATTGGAATCGGCTGGGCTGCAGGTCGGGACAGGGACTGGGTTTGATTAGCTGGTCTCCTGAGGCTGAAGGGAGAATGAAACAGTCAGAGGGCAAGAAATATTTACTCTAAAAGGAAGTACTTGGCAAGGGGATGGCGCTGTGGCTAAAAATACGCCACTGTTGACATCAGATGTCCTTTTCGTTAAAAATATAAAGTAAGGGGGAAAACGAGGGGGAAAAAATAGATTTAAAGCTTCAGCCAAACATGCATTAGATAGCACAGCCTCAGCCCTGCCTATTTTTGACCCTCTCTCTCTCTCTCTCTCTCTCTCTCTCTCTCTCTCTCTCTCTCTCTCTCTCGCTCTCTCTCTCTCTCTCTCTCTCTCTCTCTCTCTCTTTCTCTCTCTCTCCCTCTCTCTCTCTCTCTCTCTCTCTCTCTCTCTCTCTCTCTCTCTCTCTCTCTCTATATCTCTCTCTATCTCTCTCTCTCTCTCTCTCTCTCTCTCTCTCTCTCTCTCTCTCTCTCTCTCTCTCTCTCTCTCTCTCTCAC
>CAIGQW010034093.1:387975-399342 GCA_903798125.1 Danio choprae
CAGATTAATAAAGGGACTAAGCCGAAATGAAAATGAATGAATGAATGAATAAATAGATGAATAAATGAATAAACTAATGAATGAATAAACAAATAAATTGAATGAATGAATGAATGAATGAATGAATGAATGAATGAATGAATGAATGAATGAACGATGGAACAATCAAACAAACAAACAAACAAACATCAAATGTTATCTTTTATCATGCAACACATTGTATATGCTTGCACACCTATTCAAAGATAATTCAGTGTTATATTGTACTCTAAAGGGTTACACCACCTGCAAATAAAATAGAATGTGCTGTGATTTCTCCTCTCTGCTGTGTTGACAGCATTCCTAAAAGCACTGTAGAGATAAAGAATTTGCTGGAAATCTCACCCAATCACTGGGGACAAGAAAATGACCAGCTAAAAGGATGTGACCCATTGATGTTACATGTCAAGCAGCTCACTTCCTGATGCACAGATAACGGACGAGGAATGGTGTAGACATGAGATTGGGAAAGAGTGTGTATGTTGTATGCATGAGAATGAGAGAAGAGGAAATGTGTGTTTCTGCATCTGTCAGGACAAGAGAAGTGCTGACGGCATGGAAAGAGGAAGGTCCACAGACATTCACCAGGGCAAAAGAGGCCAAAACAGGGGTCAAGGTTAGGACGGTCATCTCGAGACAAAAACATGTCATTTCACACAGGCAGATTATAATATTGTAGCTGTGTTGAGATCAGTTCAAGACAACAGCCCATATAGAAGTCTGATTCATGGAAATATGCAAATTACACATATGACATACAAGTTCATATTTGCATTTTAGATATATAAAACATGTCATATATGCAACATATATTTCAAAACAATGCCAACATTAGCACTTAAATACTGTATATTTTTTTCCCAACCATTGGAACTACACATTTGTACTGTACATACAATAGTTTAGAAAATTGTCCTATATATATATATATATATATATATATATATATATATATAGGACAAGTTTGAAAAACATTTTTGATCCACTTCAAATGTTAACTACTGTACATATTTGAACATATATATATATAAGAACAATTCCAAAAGAATTGTTGTTCAATAGTCAATTATTCTTTTTTAATCCAATTAAAATGTTAACTACTGTATATGTTCATATATGTACATAAATGGCCATATATGAACACATATATGTAGATATTTGTAATTCCAATGGTTGAAAATAAATACTGTACATATGAAAGCAGCCATTTTTGCAATGTTTCAAAATATATGCTGCATAATGTATAACGAATTTCAATATGTAACTGTCACGTTCACTCTAACATGAAGGCACAGGAACACGGGATTTATCAAAACACAAATTTATTTACAAACACTCACCCACTACAAGGGCACTGGAAACACAGTAGACTCTGGAAGGACATGGGGTGAAGACAGCACGGAAAGACGATCAGACAATACAATACCGGACAAGGACTGAACCAAACAGAGGAGTATAAATACACAGGGGACATGATTAAACTGATAGGACACAGGGGATGAACACAACAAAGGAATCACATGACATGGAAAACACAGAACAGACACATGACAGTAACACTTTAGTTTAGGTCAAAATTGATGATATTAACAAACCATTAACTAACACTACTAGCTTAATAAACTACTAATTAGCTGTTTATTAATAGGTAGTAAGGTAGAAGTAGGATTAGGGATCCAGAATAGGATCATACTTTATAACAACTAATGAACAGCTAGTATCTTAATAACAGCCAGGTAGTAAGCAAGTAGTTAATAGCATGAATAGTGACCTAAACTAAAGTGTTACCCATATTTTATATATGTGAATTCCAAATATGAACTTGCATATCATAAATGTCATTTGCATTTATTGCAATTTATCAGCTTTCTACGTGGGTGTCTGTAAAGGTAATCTAAAGTTAATTTATGAATGAATGAATAGCGTCAATGAGTTTAAGTTCAGTGTTTAAAACAACAGAGCAAACACACAGAAAAGTGCAATATATTAGTATTATAGCTCTCATACAAAGAAAAGACTTCATTAACGCCACAGAAAGACAAATATTTGTTTTGCTAAAAGATAGACAATATTCCAGCCTAGGATGAAGTTATAGTGTGTGTTAACAAAGATTTAAGACAGATATAATGCAAAGTAATTTTATGAAAATGATGCCATGAAAATTACATGAATGGCACCCTGTAGCACAGCTGGATTTTAAACAGTGTCCTCAAGCAATTGATGAGTAAAACAAACTCTGTGGTTAACATCACTGACTAGTACGTTGGCGTTTTAGTTTTTTTTAACAAGGTAAACATTCATGTGCATCCTACACATTGTTATGCAGTATTTAAATTAATAAATAAACATAACTGCTTCTAAAGTCCATTGATTCATTCCAATAATAATATTCATTCATTCATTTTCCTTCAGCTTAGTCCCTTATTTATCAGGGGTCGCCACAGCAGAATGAACTGCCAACTATTCCATGTTTTACGCAGTGGATGCCCTTCTAGCTGCAACTCAGTACTGGGAAACACCCATACACACTCGCATTCACACACACTCATACACTAAGGCCAATTTTGTTTACCAAATTCACCTATAGTGCATGTCTTAGGACTGTGGAGGAAACTGGAGCAGCCGGAGGAAACCCACATGGACACGGGGAGAACATGCAAACTCCACACAGAGATGCCAACTGGCCCAGCCGGGACTTGAACCAACGACCTTCTTGCTGTGAGACGACAGTGCTAACCACTGAGCCACTGTGCCGCCTATAATAACAATAATAATAATAAACCAATATTAATAATAATTAATAATATAACACTATTTCACAACTGGCATTTTTATAGAGCTTTTTACGGTAATGAATGTACTGTTTTCAGTGTCTGTAGTCATGCTGGAAAATGGCATAAATTTCAAAATGATCACTCTTGTGGCATTTATGGCTGAACTGACAGGCTCAGAAAAGTGTTTCCAAAATCAGCATCCAATTCACATACTTTCTAGACTGAAAACTCCAGCCAAGCAACTGCCATTGAGATGAATGGGACTCTTATGGATGGCTTTCTCCAAATATATTAGAACTCCCTGGGCAGAAGCTTCCAGACTACACATATGGACAGCAGCTCTGAGAAGGAAGAAAAACAAGCCAGAAACTGTTGTACTCTTCCTTTAACTCGAAACAAATGATGAACAGACAGATAAAGGGCAGGCTGGGGGTGGCTGAAGGTGAAGACTAGCACTTTTTTTGCACAGTTAAACATGAACATTCAAATATGTTATTCTTTTTACTCATTTTTCTGAAGGACATTCTGTGTGCTAGGAAATATTAATGAAACCCTAAATCAGCATACATTAATGAAAAAAACATGTGACCACTTGAAATGTTTCTCATTTTCTATTTATTAATTAGGTTTATTAGCTATGGGTTTCAGTAAAATGCTAATATTTATTTTGTTCTGCAAAATCCTAGAAACAGTTCTTCAAATATTGTCATTTAGAACATATATACATAAAGATGCCTGATAAGAAAGCACCTTTATTTATTTATTTTGTCCAAACAAGGCTCAAAATTATAACATTTATTATTTAAAAATGGCCATTAGTTAAGAAATGTCATCAGTATTTTTCACATTTTACACATTTTTACTCAAACACATAAAAATGTATATACATTTTGGGTCCCATTTTATATTAAGTGGACTTAATTACTAAGTACATATATTTAAATTAATTATTTAGTACAGTGCACTTATTGTACATATGTTTTTACATTTACATTGTACTAATATTTAAAAAATTATCTGTATAATAACAATGTTAACCCATCCCTTCCCTTAACCCAACCTTAAACCTATACAAATACCCCCAGACCTGTCCCTTACTTTATCCATAGCCCACTTCAGGAGCACCAGAAGTGTTGTGCAATACTGTATGAACACAATAAGTACTTATTTTCTGATGTGTTATTTTCTGAGGTCACTCAATATAACAGTGGGACATACAAAAACAATAAGATGCCTTTTTTTTTCTTCAGATGTTTACATGTATTTTTAGAAGAGAGAGACTAATTTTCAAAGTGGTCTATTAATTTCCTCCATAGCTTTACAGATGTGCTGAATCCCTCAGATGTAAACAGAATGATAAGAAAGTGAGATTTAAATGAGAGATGTTATAGTTAATGCAGAGAAATCAAATGATCTATAAAATATTCATTCATTCATTCATTTTCTTTTTGGCTTAGTCCCTTTATTCATCAGGGGTCGGCAAAGCGTAATGAACCGTCAACTTATCCAGCATATGTTAAACACCTATACACTCTCATTCACACATATACACTATGGACAATTTAGCTTACACAATTCACCTATAGCGCATGTCTTTGGACTTGTGTGGGAAACCGGAGCCCCCGGAGGAAACCCATGCCAACACAGGGAGAACATGCAAACTCCACACAGTAATGCCAACTGACCCAGCCGAGGCTCGAACCAGTGACCTTCTTGCTGTGAGGCGACAGTGCTACCCACTGCACCACCGCATCTATAAAATATGTTATAGAAATCTTTATACATACTACATGACACTGCAGCTGTCTACTGTTCCACTTATTTAGTGGAAAAATGCACATGGGTGTTGGTTTGCAAATGGACATGGGTATTTATGTGTAGATGCACATGGGCATAAGTGTGTCCTAGATGCACATGGGCTTTTGTGTGAACTAGATTCACATGGGTATGTGTGTGTGTAGAAGCACATGGGTATATGTGTGTCGGTAGATGCACATGGGTATATGTGTGTGTAAATGCACATGGGTATATGCCTGCCTATGTCAGATGTGCTGTCTACCTCTAAACCTGATGGCTGCAATGACTGCACACCATCTGCTGAGCTTCAGTTCATACACATGAACGAATATAAGTAAAGTCATGACAGGTCTCATAAAAACTCGGTCTGTGTGTCAGAGTGAGTAAGAGGATTATACATGCAATAGTACTGTAATATCATCCACTAACTAGCCCTGATTTAATCCCAGAGTAACTGGCTCTGGTGATATAACCACTAACCCTGTGGTATATTAAACACACAAAACAATGTTCTTACAATGCTGCTCTAGCCAGATTGTCAGTGTCGTCATGAAAAATTAATTCCATTCACAGAATTCCCAAGACAGCATCACTATAAATAGACCGATCAATACAGTGTCTCATATTCCCTGACATACACACAAACATACTGTACAGCTGTAGTTGTTGTGTTTAAGCTTACTGCCTTATTAGAGACACAGACAAAGATTACTGTTCAATAAATATAAGCTTTTAATACATATTAACTCATAGAAGAGAAAGTCTAAACACATTGTGCTAAACATGCTAAACAACTATAAATGTTTATATAAAATCTTCAGATTCTGTCTTTGATAAAATCATCACCTAATAAGGATTGGCAAAATAAAAATTATAATAATAATCTTATTCATTTCCATCTGTAAAATCTGTGTAAACTGAACTGAATGTATTTTATTTATAACTTAATGTTGCATCATGCAAGCAGATACGGTGATTCAGGGAATTTGTTTGATAATGTCATGCAATTACATTCCTGTAGACTTAATAAAGCAATCACGTTAAGTAACATATGACCTACTGAAGTAAACAAATAAGTTGCAGTCAGTGAGTTCATTACAGGGAGCAGGACAGAATTCGGGTTATTTCAAACACTTCACAAGGTTAATGGGATTCTTACAAAACAATGCTTGCTTGCTCCAAATCAACTGGAGGGAAAAAGGCTGAATGTAAGTCAATGCAATAAGAAAATGAAGAATATGCCTTTGAGATGTTATACAAAATGATGCAGTTGATAAAAAGTAGAGGAAGTGAAAGCAAAAATACACTAATCATAAATTTGATCTGGGAAAATGGTGCAACGCCTACATGTTGCCAAAAATGATGCCATTTTGTGTAAATTTAGCATTATTGCAGCATAACATAAGAGTTGAAACACTTCCCCCTCTGTCGTGAGTCCAGATTTGCCTCTTGTGCTGGATGGAGGGGCTCCCTGAGAATGGCCTTGCTAACAGCAATCCCATCTGGCTGAGCTCCAGCTCTCCTTATTCTACAGGCTGTGGGAAAAAGCATCCGGCACTGCAGAGCTCTGTAATCATTTCACCAGGACTGAAAACCCAGAGCCCTTGCTGACCTTTTCCGTGTCCAGCGTTTCAAGCATGACAAGACAATGGTAACAAACCAGACAAACACACCAATGGCCAAGAAGGCCATTTACGGGAAACCTCAAGGGAGACAAAACCTGCACCCTAGTGTGTTCCGTGTACCTCCTGAGACTGAGAACTTCAACCTCTCCCACTCTCTCTGGGCCTAATCTGTATGCTTACATAAATGACTTTCTACACCCACTTACAGCAAGCTTTTAATCAGAATCAGAATCGGTTTTAATAGTCTACAGCAAGCATCTGGGGTTAAATGATTAGTTCACAAAAAAAGACAATTCTATTATTAATTACTCCTCCTCATATCATTTAAATACCCTGAGACCTTTATTTATATTAGGAACACAAATTAAGACATCTCATCCTCCATATACACCAATGGTTTTCGAGGTATTCCAGACAAATAACAAAAAAACATGTCAAAAGATTCCAAGTGACTTCAGTATTTCAGTTGTCGTCATACGAAGCTCCATGAACAATTTTGTGCACCAAAATAGCTGTAAATATTATTTGTTTGCCTATATATTCTCTCCTGTGTGTTTACGGTGGGCAGTACAATGTATGTGCTTAAGAGTCAGCAGTGCAACACACAAGTGTCATACTGTCATAGTAAAAACCTAGCCTGATCTGATACAGGAGACATTGGTTAACAAAGTAATTTTTTACAGATTTTTTGAGGAACATTTTTGATAGAGCATGGCATGTCATCACATGGCATGTTTTGACAATGTTTTTAGCTCCATTTCTGGACTGTTGCAGTCTATGGAGGGTCAGAGAGCTCTCGGATTTCTTCTAAAATATCTTTATTTGTGTTCTGATGATAAACGAAGGTCTCAGGGAATTTGAACAACATGAGGGTTGAGTAATTAATAACAGAATTTTCATTTTTGAGTGAACTAATCCTTTAAGCACAATATATTTGAAGACCTACTATACTCAGTAGCCTATAGAGTACATGCATTAGATGTGTATTTCAAAAAAAGAGCAAAGTAAAACAAAAACATAAGCACACACATAAAGGCATATAAATACAACAAAGCCCAAATCAGGACAGCAAACTGCAGAGGCGACTGCTAAGCCAATACACCCAAAGGACCAACAGAAATAGAAACAAAAATACTGTGAGAGATGCAGGTAAAATCAGAGATTAATGACAGGAAAGGATAAAAATAACAGCAGACATTTTAAAAAGACAGAGCTGTTGCCAAAAGATGAAAAAAAGGCACTATAAATGTGACCCTTCCACTGGGAACAAGAGAAAGAGGGCAGACTATAATGGTTAAAGATGTGGAAGGTTGGAGTTTGAGAGAGCAGAACATGGATTGATGGTATAGACACTTCACATGTCCATCAATAACCCTGTCAATGTCTATTCATTATAGCTCCATTCATGCTCTAATAATCTCATCACACAGATCTATATTCATTCTCTCTGTCCATCTGACCCTGTCATCTCACAATCCCATCGCGTAACACTGCTAATCTAGGACTATGTGGACTTCATGATTTCCACCATTTATAACTGTTTAATGCATTAATAGGTACTGAGGGTGATGCAGAGTTAGGACGTTGAAGAACTTTAAGCTATTTTGGGAAAAATGAAAATAACTTGTTAATGATTTTGCAAACCTACATTGCTATCCAAAGACCATCAATTCAATGCGTTTATGCAGCACACCATAGTTTGTATAGATGGAGATAAGAAGAAATAACAATGTGTTTATCCCTCAAACCGTAATTTGTATAAAGAGTATACAAGGGAGAATAATATGCTCATGCAGTGCTCATGCAGAGAATAATATGCTCATGCACTGAATGCTTATTATTGCTTCTAATAGACAAAGATTAGAAGCAATAATAAGCATTCAGTGCATAATTGTTCTGTTCTTTTCTTCTACTTTCTTTAATTCTTCTATTTTAAATATGGCGCTCAAAACAGTTTATGTTTGTCTTGTTGGTCAAGGTAACTCTGCCCTCAGCCCCTGACACAAGTGGTTCTTCTAGCCTAGCAATCCTTTAATGCTATATAATACTGCGTTTTAGACAATTCCCTACTTCCTACTTGAAAATAAAGTCTAGAAGTCAGACATCCGACATCCAACTCAGGGCAGATCAAAGAACTCCAACTTTAGCGAAATTTTAGCACCATTTGACCTCACAAAGATGGCGACTAGTTCTGCTTCAGTAGGATTAGCACGGAGCTATCTTATGTGAAGATCGTTCAAGTATGTTTAAAGCACAATATGAGTGGAAACTAATAACAAAGGCTATTTCTGTGCTGATATTAGCTTTATGATACTGTACTTTTACTTTTGTTTTTAGTAAGCGTGTTTCAAAGGACAGATAGAGTTTTCTGTTGTAGTTCGTTTTTTTGCTTTAGCAATAATTTATACAAAAACAACATTTTATGAAATATTCACACCTCATGTGTTGAATATGCAACTGTGACATGTGATTGGCTGGAACACATGGAGGTCGGAAATGGGACATTTTATTGCTAAAATTCCCAGATCCGTCTGTGTCTGGAATGCAGCATTACTTCTAGCCTACAGTAGCAATGTTTTCTTGGTTTTCTTGGATCAGAGCCAGTGCTTTGGATGTAAAAAAGACTACATGTAAAAAAGATACATTTGAGAACTAGTCTCTAGCTCCAAACCAGCACTCAAATTCCCTTTGTGGAAAAGGGGTAAAAGAGAACTTTCCACAAAATCAGCTTCAGCCAATAAATGTCTTCAAACTACCACTGGCTCCTGATGAAATAGCATTTTTGCATATTAATCTATACACCACTCTGCTTATTTCAGATATTTGCTAACCGTTTACCACAACTCATGCATGTAAAAATAATTTTTACCCCTAAACAACAACTTTGCTGTGAGTATATTAGGGCATTCATTGTGCTGGATTGACATGCACATGTTAGAAAGGAGAGCCCAAAGGGTAGAGTGCAGACAAAGCATGAGTAGATCAAAAGCCGCCTGATTGACATATTCAGACTGGGGATGGCACAGCAAAGGAGGAGACACAAAGACAAGACAGAGAGCGAGGGAGAAGGTAGGGTTAATGAAAAGTGTGATGATAGCACCAGCTGAGCCAGCGGTAGTGGCTGTAGAGGTAGATCACGCCTGATTGCTGATTCTTAATAGCAGGGATTATGCTCAGTCCGGCCTGGGCTCATTCACCAATCACCCTCCAACACTCGCACTCCACGTACACACTGACGAAAACATACATTCATTCATGCCTTTTAAACACAACATCCATCAGTGGACTCATACAGTGTAGATACTGGTATATACTGGTAGACTTGATTCTGTGTGTTCTGTAAACCTTACACAAAAGGAGCAAAGCAAACAGAGACATTATAGAACTCTAGAACATTCATTCATTCATTTTCATTTCGGCTTAGTCCCTTTATTAATCTGGGGTCGCCACAGCGGAATGAACCGCCAACTTATCCAGCATATGTTTTATGCAGCGGATGCCCTTCCAGCTGCAACCCATCTCTGGGAAACATCCATACACACCCATTCACACTCATACACTACGGACAAATTTAGCTTACCCAATTCACCTGTACCGCATGTCTTTGGACTTGTGGGGGAAACTGGAGCACCCGGAGGAAACCCATGCCAACACAGGGAGAACATGCAAACTCCACACAGAAAGGCCAACTGACCCAGCCGAGGCTCGAACCAGCGATCAGCGACCTTCTTGCTGTGAGGCGAACGTGCTACCCACTGCGCCACTGTGAGGCCCCAACTCTAGAACAATATAACTCAAAAAACTATAAAAACCCGCTCACACAAATGCAGAAATGTTTGTAAGCAAAATAAGTCCTCATTTCTGGATGTTATTCATCCAAACATTTACATTTACAAACTTACAAACATTTTTGCATTTGATCATAAGTCAAAATCTTTTAAAAAAAAAAGTTCTCTTTGCAGTGCAATGAAAAAAGACATTTAAACAGCAAGTCATTTTAATAGCATGTAAATATTTGTTTTAATCTGGATAATTAAAATATTTATTGCAAGTATTTCAACCAACTTGGTGTGAATAAGCCTTCTAGAAACATGAATGTGAAAGCAACTTAAATGGCTGAAAACAGGACGCTAGGCTGATTCTCAGACGTTCATAAATATATTTTAGTGAATTAAACTAGTAGACATGGGTGCACATTAAATTACTATTTTTGCTGCTAGATCTGTATATGCAAAGAGACCTTGACTGACTATAACACTAGGAAATGGCATTTTCTACATGATTTGGCAGAGTCCTTCTTGAGAGAGAAACAACTATGAAACAACAACAAGGACCAGTTCATAAGAACTTCCTGATATGGAATGCATATCCAAACAAAATTAAACTGGGCGTGACTATATCTATGGTCTTATCTCTGTTGATGTCTTTGGTCATGGGACATCTTGGCCATGTGAGTAATATGCAGAAACACTGTGATGGTGCAGATTTATTTCATGTAAAAAAACTTTTGGGCCAAAGAGCGGGACGTTTTGAGTTCTGGAAGTTTCAGTATATGTTACAATGCAAAGAACCCTAATGTCTCCAAAGATCAAGGAAAACTTTTCTATGATCTGACTCATTTTCATTCATTTAAATGTAAATGAAGTCTGATACAGCATTCCCATACATCTCACAATGGCCTAAAGGCAATGCGGTAGTTCATAATTTACCCACTCATGTTGTTGTGGAACACAAACAAATATGTTTTTTGGTCCAAATACATGTAAATCAACGCTCTCCAAAAATGTTTGGTTGCCAACCTTATTCAAAATGTGTTATTTTCTTGTCACACAGAAGAATAAACTTCACAAAGTGGCATGAGGGTGAATAGATGAGGGGTATGCACTGCATTTTATCCAGGGTTATGAAACCCCTCTCTGGTTATAGCTAGACGCTTTTCTACTGGACACACATATTCTCATGCACTGGACAGCAGTTGCATTGTTCATTTCAGAATTTGAGGGAAAAAATGTCAAATAGTAATTGAGAATCTTTCAATTTGAGTGAAGAAGAGTTACTACATTTACAGTCCAAACGGACCTTGATCAACAACAACAACAACAACAACAACAACAACAACAACAACAACAACA
>CAIGQW010034093.1:441012-452685 GCA_903798125.1 Danio choprae
ACACATATACACTATGGACAATTTAGCTTACACAATTCACCTATAGCACATGTCTTTGGACTTGTGGGGGAAACCGGAGAACCCGGAGGAAACCCACGCAAACACAGGGAGAACAAGCAAACTCTACACAGAAATGCCAACTGACCCAGCCGAGGCTCGAACCAGCGAACTTCTTGCTGTGAGGAGATTGTGCTAACATATGTAGACACAAACAGACAAGCACATAGTCATAAAGGTGTGCACATGTACACAGTTTAACTGTTGGTGGATGATTATTGTAGGCAGTATTGTTTATATTGTTTATCAATGTTGTACATTCAAGTTTTTTTATTACTTTCTAATATCTAGATAGTTATCTAATTTTGATAAATAATGTTTATTCGGTATTTTCATGTGTCACTGCTTGTAAGAAAAGCTGTTTGTGATGAGCATCATGACTTTCTCATCCCCACATGCTTATGGTGTGTGTTTTTGTTTGTGTAACAAAGGCACGATGTTAGTACTTCAAAACATTGTTGTGTAACTCTATAAATTATTGAAAAACTGTAGTTTACCATAACATAAAATTTCTTTTATGGTTTTCACCATATTTAAAACTAAAATTCTACAGTAATTTTTTTGGCAGTGTAACATCTACCCCAATATATGTCCAACTACTAATTATAATAACTAGCATTCACACCGATCATGTAACATTTTGCATATCATTAAGGGAGTTATGATGTCTGCCATCTTAAATGCAGGCTCTTTAAACTGGGGTGGATTATGCTTTACTGTCAATGATTTTATAGTTGATCAACTGGGAACAAAATGCTTTAAAGGTCATGTTCTACCTGATATTAAGATGCTTGTTTTAACAATGGTAAACACAGGTGTAAACTACAATACCATTTCCACAAGAAGTCAGAACTGAATTTGATCATATTGTTTTCATAGTGAACACGCTTGTGTGATCAAATGTGTCCAATCTGACTCAAAAGACCACCTACTTTCCATCGACTGACCTAATTCTAACACATTAAAGTCTTGTTGTTAAAAAAAGCAGTTCACAAATAGCTTTTGATGTGTTTTCTTTGTCCACTAATAATCCAGGATATTATATGTGCAGCACATACATTGTTTCTTTAATTCTAAATTATTTCTGAAAGCTAATTATGAAAATGCAGTGCCATTTCCGACACTCAATTAAAATTTGGCTTCGAAATCCATCACATTTTGAAATCGAATCAGCATTCACATTCTCAAACAAATCCCACAGCGCCATTCTGGTCACATCTCAAATTTTATTTTGACATTAAGGATGTGAAGGGATGAAAAATGGGCGGGGAACAATTACAGTAGTGGAAATTACATTTTAAGCATCTTTGGTTATTATAATATATACATATGCACTTTAAATAATATTTGAATATAGAATCTTCTAAAATGTAAATTCAGACTTTTTATTTACATTTAGTTTCAATCCAAATAAACACCCCCGTATACAATGACTTCACTTCCATTTCTATACAGACATTCAAAGGATTACTGAAGGCATAGCTGAGGTTCAGTAGCCAGGCAGAACGAGATCTAGAGCAAGTGTGTGAGTCTATATGAGCGTCAGGCCGGTATGCGCAACTCAGTGTGAGGCATGTGAATGTAAACAGCAGTGATATACAACAGGTCCATCTGGCAAACAGACAACTGTGTGCTTGTGTCATCATCACATCTAATGCTGATGGCCCTCTCTCGCTTGCTTTGGCCCCTTTCACCTAAAGAAGAGGGGGGTAAGAATGCGGGTCTAAATATGACAGCCCACCCCACTCCTCAACCCTTTCCATCTCATTTCTCCATCCCCCTCCCTTCAAATCCGATCATCCTCCCCCCATGATCCAGAGCCATACTCATAACAACCTTTCTATAACAATGCCCTCGCAAGAGCCAGACACAAAAACACAATGTACAGTTGTGCATCGAAATCAAATGGACATCGATTGTGAAATCAAACTGATGTCGATTTTAAAGTCAACATTCATAAAGTTCACATTTCCCCACTGAGATCTGTTCACTCAGCTTCCCAGCACATTTTAATAGTTCAAATACTTTTTGATTGATATGTTCTTAAAAGAAGAACAAGAAATCCTTAGTTTCAAGACGATTGTGAAATAATTTAAAGAACTTCTTTGACTATAAAGAACCGTTTGTGTAACAGAAAGCCTATTATAGGTTTTTGATTAAACCATCAATGACAGTAAAGATCCTTTATTTTGAAAGTGTTTTTTGGCAGGAAACCCAAGCAATCATTCAAGCACAGTTTAGCTTTTCTCACACTTTCCAAACAGCATCCTGCAGATCTGCTGGGTGATAAAAAGGCCTTTAAGAATAGTGAGTTTACATTTGCTGTTTGGTTATGTTGGTTTGTTTGCTGTGGGCAAATAAAAAGAAAGAAAATGACACATTTAGTCCTGCTTCACTTAGCATCCACATTGTCATATTTAAAGATAAGAAAGATTCCATCGTCATTTACTCACCCTTGACTTTTTCCAAACCTCTTTGAGTTTCTTTCTTAGATGATGTATAATAAGATATCCTTAAGAAAGCTGAAAACCGGTAACCATCGACTTCCAAAGTATCTGTTTTTCCTAGTATGGAAGTTGACGGTGACCATTTTTTTCTTTCTTCAAAATATTTCTTATCTTCAAAAATAGTTTTTACTTGAGAGTGAGTAAATATTAGTACATTTTTATTTTTGGGTAAACTACTTCTTTAAGGCTTAACCTAAATATACAATAAATAATAAATCAATGTGTTAAAAAATGTTTTATGATGTGACAAATCTTAACAAAGGCTGCACGGTGGCGCAGTGAGTAGCACAATCGCCTCACAGCAAGAAGGTCGCTGGTTCGAGCTGGCATTCAGTTGGCATTTCTGTGTGGAGTTTGCATGTTCTCCCTGTGTTTGCGTGGGTTTCTGGTACTCTGGTTTCCCCCACAAGTCCAAAGACATGCGGTACAGGCAAATTGGGTAAGCTAAATTGTCCGTAGTGTATGTGTGTGAATGAGTGTGTGTGGATGTTTCCCAGTGATGGGTTGCAGCTGGAAGGGCATCCGCTGTGTAAAACATATACTGGATAAGTTGGCGGTTCATTCCGCTGTGGCGACCCCAGATTAATAAAGGGACTAAGCCGAAAAGAAAATGAATAAATGAAAAATCTTAACAAACAACCAAAACAATGCTGTGCTCTCAGTTAAAGAACTGTCAAAAATTCACAAAGTGCTTATGAATTGGGTAAAGAAGGCAAAAACTGTGCCAGAAACTCCAGTCACACACAAAATCATCTGCCGTAACATGCATTTCTGACACCTGTATTGGGTTGTAATGTGCAACATTGCAATTATGATGAAAAAGTGGTGTTTCATCACATTTTATGACATAATGTCCTGTTTTTTGTTTAGTTAGGTCTCTGTGGCATTATGCTGTGATCCAGACACAGCACAGCATCCAGGCGGATGCAGAAAGCAGAACTAGCCGCCATCTGTGAAGTGATGTCAAATGGCATGTCTCACTGACATCCTCGATCTGCCCTGAGAGTTCACAGGTCAAACGTTCAACTTCTAGCAGTGTTCTAGATGGGGTTTTTTAAGTGAGAAATAAGAAATCTCCCAATTCTGAGTTGTCTGGAATACAGCATTAGTCTGACACTTAAATTAGGAGATTTAAGTTAGGAGCACTAATAGAGAAATCACAGCAGATTTGGTTTTAATTAAACCACACCTGCCAAGTGTGAACACTCCCTTATTCCTGTACTGTTGAGGTCTCAGACTGGGAACAAAGAAGATCCAGCTGACATTTTGGTGATGAGACACACATGACAACTGAGCTGGCATAGCCACAGGCTTCCCACAACCCACAAAGACAGGCAAAGGCAGAAGCAGAAAGAAGACTGGAAGATTTTCATACCCGAAATAATAACTTGTGATTCATTATTAAATGAAACGCCTGCATTTTTGAGCATCCATCAGAAAATAGAACTTTAACAACTCTTTAGTCATCCACTGCTTTTTGCCACTTCAATATAGCAACATCAGAGGATGGCGAAGGCAATCCGCATGTCTGCACTGCATCCACGCGCCAACAGGGTCCAATCACAGAGCGAGACCAGGAACAGTGCAGCATCAGAATCAACCTACATCTTAAAGGTGAAGCCTGAAACTGTCTAGCAGGGTGAGCTCATTCATGACTAAACTGTGCCAGACATCAAAATCAAGAGCTCTGAGGCAAACATCATCGACCCCGTGTGTGCCAATACCGCTGTCTGCTCAATATCCTTCAACAGACATGCATGTTGGCATGATAGTTGACCCATATTTTGTAGTCCCCCATTTAACAGCAAGAGACCATAGGCATGTTGGAGAAATAAGAGTTAAATTATGAATGAGAAGAGAAATTCTGTGTAACCAGAGCACAGAGCACAGATGCAGAAAAGCTCAGACAATCACGCTTTTTGTCAATGCAATGAAAACACTGTGATCTTGACAAGACAGCTTCTCACGAGAGATGTTTGGGATTCACTAGCTGGTTAGTTTGTCAGAACCTACACCTTTACATTGGAACGCGTCAGAGAAACCAGTTAACTCATCCAGAACGAATGTGCGTCCTTTTCTCGATGCGGTTAAAATATGAAACCCGACAGAAGATCGATACGTGTTTTCACGTGAGCGCGGCCGCTCTTTTACACTCATACACCCAATGATATGACGGAGCGCTGCAATCCATCAGACAGACGCAACACATCTCACCGTGTGTGACACGGAATGGCGCGCGACCGCATCTGCTTAATCAGCAGCAGTTCAGTCAGTTTCCTATTGTGTGAGTGAAACCCCCTCCATTTCCTCTATACATGCACAACAATCCCGTGTGGATACAGTGTATTCAGCCGCACCGGCATTAGGGCGAACCGTATCGAGTTGAACGTGCGACATGCCATTATATTCTAATGTGCCCCATAACACATATAGGCCTGTATGTATGCATGTCTGTCTGTCTGTCTGTCCATCTATCTATCTATCTATCTTCTGCATGTCACATGCAGCGGTTCCCCTGTCCTTTGATCTAATACAAGTACGCGATTGTATATTGCATTATGGTTATTTGCTCAAAGCCACGTTAGTGATAACGGGTTTAAGTGTTTCAGCATCTGCATGCTGGTCACGCTCGGGAAGAATCTACGGTGTAAAGCGTCGTGTCAAACCTCTCACCTTCATATCATTGACAATCGCCTGGAATAATCCACCGAGCGCCCCGCACTCCTTCTCCACCGACTCCACGTTGATATTATCCATCTTCAGCGAATACAGAGCACACAAAATCCTTGTGTTAAAATTACTTCCACAATATCCCGACCGACGAGACGCGTCTCGAAAGCTAAAAGCAGGAGTGTTTGTGGGTGAGAGCGAGATTTGGGCTGTCTTCGGCTGTCGGTTTGAGGCAGATGATGGGGAGAGACGAGAGAGAGGTGGGTTACTCGCTCTCTCTCTCTCTCCTCGACTCCGGATCTACTCTCCGCGGTTGGAGGAGGTGAGGCTCGTGTATGGACCCGCAATGCTCACGGTCATCTTCGGAGAATGGATCTGAATGGATGTAAGAAGAGCGGAGAGAGAATGAGTGTGGAGCGGTGGGTCGGTGCGCCTGCACCCGCCCGGCTGATACTGACTGCTGAGTGAGTGAAGTGAGCAGCAGCGCGAGAGGCCAGAACTCAGTAACTCGATCCATGCGCAGCGCATTGGGCAGAACAGTTTCTCCTGTCACATGGAGGCCGGAGGGAGGAGAGATGGCACACAAACACACAGACCCGAAAGCCTGTACAGTCTCAATCAGAAAGTCTGATATAGATTTATGATTTATTATGTTGAATTATTTAATTAAAAACTTTTTTAATATAGGCTTATTTCATGTAATCCTCCATATCTCGCTCTCTCTCAACACAAATATTAACGGAAACAATGTTATTTATTACAATTATTAACTGCATGACTCACTAATTATTGATTCTGAAAGTGTTGACAAAAGCTTAAAAAAAATTAAAGAATAATTAAAAACCTGTTTTGGTTTGGTAATGTTATTTTTGATTTCATTTAAAAATTCATAAAAATTAATCTAAAGGTAATCCATAAGTAATCCAAACACCTTTTTTTACATAGAATGCATGATTGATTTTGTTACATGCATCATGTTATGTGTAATCAGCAGCAGATTGCAATTTGTTAGTATTAATCTACCGAGTACTATATGACAGACGGACAGACAGACAGACAGACAGACAGACAGACAGATAGACAGATAGACAGTTTCTAAGTAAACTATACAATAATGCTCAAATCAGATTTCATGATTTTGCCTTAGTGCTGTGAAAAGTCATCATGTTCTCCTGTCGAAGTGGAATAGAGCAAACAAGCCCTTTTCAAAAGGTTCAAATCCAAGGTCATCCTGAGTGACCTTTGCCTTTAAAACCGCGTGTCATATTTACAGAAACAGCTTTAAGGTCTCTCCCTCCAAAGTCTGTAGGGAATTCTCTCACATTACACCTCAGGCTTTGCTCAGCAGTTTGCAAGAATCATGTGAAAACACCATTCATGGCCTGCACTACTTTGATATCAGCTAAGTATTGACAGTAATATGTTTATTGCCACTTTGTATAGTAGTAAGTCACTTTGGTGAGAAACAATCTTGTCTGGCACATAGAGTAAATGTACATTTCCTCACTTTTTCACCTCTCGCTCTCTGTCTGTGCTGATCTTCACAGTCTGTGCCTAACAAGGTTCTTTGTCATTTCATACATTACTCAGCAAGACCGTAGACTGCCTGAATCAGCATCAAACTGTCCTGCCAACCACCACTGAGCCATGCCACCTGCTTCACCCATCCTTCATCCCCACTGTTATTAAAATACATATTATCATCTATCTTGCACATTTTCGTTATTTGTAAGAAATTCGGATGGTTTTTTCTGAGAGTGAAACTGATGTGCATCAATATCCCTATTCTTGGCATCACACAATGTTCAGGGACTCAGCAGTTGCTTGTTGCTTGCAGGAGCTTGTTTCACATGTTAGTTATGACACAAATCTCCTGATATCTACAGAGTGTGAATTAAAATTATACCTGAGAGAAGATACTAAGTAGGTACAGAATATTAAACAGAAGTGGATTGCAGTTGGATAATGTTTTTTTGTTTGTTTGTTTTTTACTTTAAAAGGAAATTATTCTCAAATTGTGTTCTGTAAATCATGTTTATGTCTTAAAGATTTCAATACATATTAGCCAAAGCCTTCATTTTTTGTTTTTGTTTTTACTTTCTTCTGTTTCCCATAAAGAAATAAACCCATGCAGATCTCGAACAACTGTAATAGATGACAGCAGTTTCTGAATGAACTATCTCTGCCAGCATTTGCATATTAACATTTTAAGCAGGTTTGGGAGAATAAAACTTTGATGTCAACCAGAAGCACAAAACTCCTTTTCTAATGTCATTATGGCTGCTGTTTTGTGTTTGAAATTTATTAAAATCCATATTTTCTAACATTTTTAGAAACCAAATATTGGTCTGGAATACTACAAACGTAACCTTCTGCTGCACCAGCAAATACGCATTTAGACTACCAACATTTTTCATCCACACAGAATGGGTAACACAAAGCTTTAATATAGGCTAACCAAATTCCAAGTACATGACATCAGATTCATTTCAAGTGGAACATAAACCCCCCAAACCCCCATTCTTTGGGTCTTTACACTATTAATACTTTAAATGGAGAGAGAGAGAATAACGAAGAAAAAAAAACTAAATTCAATTCGTCAAACTATTTCTGGGAAAGATTTCAAAGTTTCAAAGCCAAAGAAAACCACTGTCTCATTTTCTGGGGTCTTTTATGCAGTCTAGTCTTTCAAATACAGGTCAAACACTTTTTTTCAGTGTTATAATGGCATACAATAAATGTATGCAACATCCCATTCTTGCTAAATGATACATCTACTTCACAGCAGCATTGTTATTTTGTGCACTAGCCAGTCGTAAGGAGTTATTAGGCACCACCACAAACAACCACAGGGCATTGTGACAACTTTTGCTCTCTTTTCCACTCAAAATGAGCTGTGTTTACTTTTGAATTCTTGCTTTATGACGATTCATGGGGGCTCTATTAAAGTTATCAAGTTTAAGGGCAATAAATGTCTCAGCCAAAAGATACTTTGCCCAAAAACGAACCCGTATGCATGAATACTCATATAAAGCAAGTCTCTAATGAATGACTGTTGGTGCGACATGACTGAAGCGTGCAATGTCAGTCTGATATTAAATAAACATTGTTGTTTTTTTCACACTGAAAAGTGATTGAATGCTAAAACATTATAACTTAGTTAGAATGCTGTAAGAATTGTAAAGACAATGCTTCAGACCAAAGGCAAGATTGTGTGTGAGCAGTCTAAAAAACTAGAATTTACATTTAAACTTCAGATTGGGGAACACGTGTTCACTAATAATGTTCTCTTAATTAGCTTCTACATTTATTCCTTATTGATAGTAAGACAGTTGTTGTAAAGTCAAGTCATTTTTAGTGCGGTAGTGATACGGGCTGCAGTTAAATATGCCTTGTTACACCATTTGACAAACATCGTATGTAAACACAGTAGTATTTACAAATTCACAGTATTCATAAAACAAATCAGGGGCTTAATGATGATTTGACATGATCCAGGATAGTTCTGTTCTTCAAAACTCATCTATGAGTTGTTATTGTCATGGCAACAGGTCTGTAAGCTTAAACCTACTCGGGACTGTGTTTATTTCATATGATTGTGTCCTTTCAAGAAAGGTGATTCTGAAAGTATGTACCAACTGCTGATATTTTCTTAGAGTACTGTGTTAAATTTGTGGGAATTAACAATATTGTAAAATTACAATAAGCAATAAAGGTAGAAAAACTGTCATGGGGTGGTACCTTTTCAAGGGGTTCAAATATAAAAGTTTTGTACTTTTTAGTGACTAATGTTTACACTTTATGTAATAATATATACTTTTAAGATACCAATATGGGCCTCTTAGAAATAAACGTGTACTTTGAAAAGATCCCTCTTCAGCTTTAGTCAAATTTTTAAGATTGTATGATTATAGGGTGGGCCAGTTGGCATATCTGTGTGGAGTTTGCATGTTCTCCAAGTGTTCGCGTGGGTTTCCTCTAGGTGCTCCAGTTTTCCCCACAGTCCAATGACATATGCTGTAGGTGAATTGGGTAAGCTAAATTGTTCGTAGTGTATGTGTGTATGTCCTGGTCCACCAAGTTGGGCTTTGAAGGTTGGGCTAACAACCCACCTCATTAAAAACTACAGGTAGATGTTACAAAACACCAATATGGTGCGGCTAAATATCAACTTCAATAGAAATGGCACACTTTATGTTACCCTGACTTTCTTAATTTTACTTTTGTGCAAAACCCCTCTGGACTAATTGTATTATTTTGGTTTTTGGTCCAGACCAAATGAACCAAGTGAACCATGAACTCACCCTAAACTCCTGTTCACACCAATAACGTTAGCGATAACTATACTTGCATCAACACTATAGTAAACAATAGCTATCTGTTTATTCTAAGCTCGTGCGCACCAGTTTCAAAGTATGTATGTATATGACCCCACTGCCTTTTTCCACCGGTGTATTTTGCAAAGATGGGATGGAAATTTCTTGAAATTCATAAGCATACTGTCTGTCTGAATCACATTTAAGAGTAAAAGTGAAAAGCTCCAGAACTGTTGGACTGTACGCCAGTGTTCTTGGAACATCATTCGTTGAATAAAATTCAGGAACATAACGTTTATTTTGTGTTTCAAAAGTAAAAAAAAAAAAAAATCAGATTTGATGACAAACTAAAGTGTCCAGCATTGCTTTGATTTAAATGATGGAAACCAAAAAATTTCATTAGCATGTTTCTAAATTATCCCTACTTACCCATCTTAGCCCATAAACTAGGTCAGAATGAGTCATACAACCCTCTCTCTCTCTCTCTCTCTCTCTCTCCTTAGCGCTTGCTAGACAGTACAGATCCGCCCACAGCTCTCTTTCTCATACTTGAAGTCTATCACACTCCTTTGACTAAATGGATGATTTTCCAGAGGAGATTTGACCAACAGCCAACAGTAAACCAAGCAATGCCCCTTCGGGCAGCTTGACGTCAGTCTTCTAATTCTTCAGCATCTTCATGGGCAAACTGTTACATCCATATGAATCATCATATGGACACATCAAACTATGAGCCATCTTCACAGATTTAAGAAATAAAGGCTTCTTTCATTTGACTGCGCAGACCACTAAGCATAGCATAATTGTGTTTTCCATCTCTCCCTATACATTTAATCTATTTTGGTTTATATGATCTTTCTGAAAGGCCACATCTCAGCACGGTGACAGATGGAGATTTCCATAAAGTAGTGGTGTAGTGGTCTCTTGAATAAGGATCATCAGACCCCTGGGTTTATGGTAACAAATCTAGCATGTCAGTCTTCGAGAGCAAAGCGGAGAAGTCTGAGGGTTCGGTTTCTGAATGCGTTTCTCACCCTCTGGATCCACTACAAACCTCAAACGACTTGAATAAAAGAAACTCTGGCAACAGTTTATCTGGAAAACATACCCTTTAGATTGCCTCCGCGTTTGCCTAATTTACGTAACAAACAATATTTTTGAATGAGTAGGCACCTTATACTTCCTTTAACGAGAGCAGAAATCCATTATTATACTTTTTGTGGCATAAATGAAACACAGAGTGTAGAAGTTGCCATACTGACAATAATTACATTTTGGCCATGCTAACATGTGTTGTTGGTTTTATATATTTACAGCGGGGAAAATAAAGTATTGAACACATCACCATTTTTCCAGTGCCGTTGACTTGAAATTTTCCCCGGATGTTGGTAACAACCAAATAAATCCATATATGCAAACAAAACAAATCTAATTAGTTTACAAATTAAGTTATGCATTATAAAATGAAATGACGCTGGGAAAAAGTATTGAACACATGAAGAAAGGGAGGTGTAGAAAGGCAAAGAAAGCCCAGACAGCAGCTGAAATCTCTCAGTAGTTCTTCAGCAACTCTCTGCCCTTCGCCATTGTAAATTAATATTACTGCTTCAGTCCAACATCTACATTAGCAAGATGATGAAGATGAAACCAGGGTGGACATTTCAGCAAGACAATGATCCAAAACACAGCCAGGGAAATTCTCAAATGCTTTCAGAGAAAGAAAATCAAGCCGTAGAATGGCCCTGCCAATTACCTGTCTTGAATTCAATATTCATTCATTCATTTTCATTTCGTATTAGTCCCTTCATTAATCTGTGGTCAGCACAGCGGAATGATCCGCCAACTTATTCAGCATATGTTTTACACAGCGGATGCCCTTCCAGCTGCAACCCATCGCTGGGAAACATCCATACACACTCATTCACACACATACACTACGGACAATTTAGCTTACCCAATTCACCTGTACCGCATGTCTTTGGAATTGTGGGGGAAACCGGAGCAAACCCACGCAAACACGGGGAGAACATGCAAACTCCACACAGAAACGCCAACTGACCCAGCCGTGTCAGGGATCACAGAAGACAAGGTAGAGTTCACACAGTGTTTATTGAAACACAAGA
>CAIGQW010034093.1:474585-485829 GCA_903798125.1 Danio choprae
GTGTGTGTGTGTGTGTGTGTGTGTGTGTGTGTGTGTGTGTGATCCAGTAACCATAATTCATGTTGAGTTGAGTGACCACTGCCTCATGTCAGCTGACTTCACCTTTGCTATCTACTGTATCTACTGTAGATTGTTACACTTGTTCAGCTACACATTAAAATGGTCAAGACAATCTGCCAAAACTCCAAATTATCAAAGAAAATTTTTTAAAATTGCCATGGTTGTTGATGCTTAATGAGTACTGGAGGGGTAGTATTTCATTGCTTACCATTTTTAGGGTTTACACAGAAAAAAAAGGAGAGATATCCAATGAGCAGACGTGCTGTGGTTGAAAATGCCTTGTTGATGCCAGAGGTCAAAGGAGAAAGGCCAGACTGGTTTAACTCAAATAACAACTTAATCCCATAGGTCTGCACAAGAGCATCTCAACAAACCTTGAAGCAGATGAGCTACAGTGGCAGAAAAGCATAACGGCAACACTTATGTCAGATAAGAAGCTAAGGAAACAGGAAACAGAGGCCTCAAGAAAAAAGGGCCCTCCAGTTATTTATTATTTCCATTGAGTGGCTAGTTTAAACTAAATCCACTCTAAACACAGCAATTCCACAGAGAGTCCCACTAGAGGAGTTTAGGCTTCAGTGTCATGCTCAAGGACAAAAATGTACACACGCTATTACAGTCTCACGACCTCTCCAGTGGCTGTTGCCTGCTGTCTCAGTATTTCAGCAGAGCAGAGAGAGTCAACTGAACTATAGTCAAACCCACAAACCCTTCTGAGGTGAAAGCAAAGACCTCTGTTTTCCCCATTCATCCTTTTTTCCTCTCAGAAAATGAGAACTTTTGCATGGAACGTGGCTTCAGAAACATCTTAAGACATTGTAAATGGCTGCAACTGATACCTCTGATGCATGCTTTGCCAGAAGCTACCTCATAAGCAACAATTAATGTTCAATCACAATCAAAAGTAATGAATGCACCTCAGTGAAAATCCACACTTGTGAAGAAAATTGCTCACGTGTTTTCCAAATTGTAGCCCTACATGCTGTCGGACTACAAGTAGGGGTATAACGATACTAGGCATGGGTCGGTATAAGATTCTGACAGTATGATAACCTTGGATAAAAATATCACGGTATCACGGTATTGTGATTACTGCTCTAAAATATGTTCTTTTTAAATGTCTGAGTAAAAAACAACAACTTTTCCCTATTGAACACAATATATTTTATAAACATTTAAAATATTTTGGAACAGTAAACATATCAGGCTAAATAATTCAAATGAATCATTGACTTCAGTTGACTTCATTAGTTTCAAAAACACAAATTTATTTATTACTTGAAAGGGCATCTTGGGATATCTTTCTTTCTTTTCCTGAGATATAAAGTAAACCACTGCACCTTTCAGGTCAAAAGCATGTTTGTATGTTGGTGCATGAGCGATTTGTTTTTCAAATGATTCCTGAATCGTGGGCTGACCAGTAGCTTTTGGTGTGGATGGTCCTTTTCTGATGGAGATACTGTTACCTTAAAAAACTAAATAAAACCATAAAAACATGTAAAAAAAAAATTACATATAGCATAGGATTGATGAAACAGAAAACTTTAGTTTTAAGACCTTGTCTTTTCCAAACGGGTATAATCCCATGCCTAAATTATACACTTAGGTGATGATTCCATATGTATCCAGATGAGTATTCAATTGTGACTTGAGTGTATCGTTAATCACAGGCTTCATTCGGTAAAAAGAATTAATAAATGTCAGCTCATGTGTGATTTTACGGCTATTAAACTATGCAACGCGGTATATTTTTGGATGAATTATACATTATAAATACAGCAAGCTGACTCTTTCAAGATCAATTTTGTTTACGTCCGGACTTTTTAATTTTACGATTTTTAATATTACAATACATTGTTTCACCCCTAATTACAAGTCAGTCTGTTTTCAAGATGTTTGGTGTGTACGTGAAAATAATAAATGGAAAGCACTCTAATCAAATCCATCTCGTTCTCACCATATTGGAAGTTTTAGAACCTTGATCACAATGAGCAATTTAATTCACAATGTTCATGAGTAAAACAAATAGACTCTGAAGTGTCAAATCCCTTGCAGCTGACTCCTTTGTAACAATTGCAAAACTTTCAGGAGTGTCTGAAGACGTGGCATGTTTCGTACTCTGTTGTTTTTGTTTTAAATAAGCGTTCATCTAACGTAAGCATTCACAGTCCTGTGGTTCTTCTGTTCCTGAAGACTTAGCAATGGTGTAGAGTTACAGTTACACATCTTAACTGTGGTCAGTCAGTCACTTAGACAGCATTATAAATGTATTGGCTTTGCTGAGTTGACCAGGTTCATCTTCCTGTTGATGTATTTTTCTGGCTTGGTCAGAGTCATGTAATCAGGCAAGCAGTAGACTTCCACATTGGATCCAGGTCTGCTTAATTTGTGGTCAGAATCTTTCACTCTCTGTTCTCTGTGTGGTCAGAAATCGTTTTGGTGGTTATTTTATGTAGTTAGTTGACATATTTTAGAGCTGACGCATGCACAGAACCACACATATATTTTCTCTTGTTGCTCATGAGGAACGTGACAAACCACAGACAGCCCCATATGAACAGGCGACCGCTGACACAGGAAGAAGGGTTGAGGACAAGCAATTCGGAGATCAAGCCAGATTTTCTCTCACCCACTATAACCCCCTTTCTCTCGCTTTCTCTCTCTCATCAGTTCTTATCATTTTTATTTCCCCCTCAGTCAAAGTAACACAAAGTGAAAGTGAGTATTTTATGGATCAGTGATAAAATGAAATAGACTACTTAAAATGGGCTTTCTACCATGAACCAGAAGCTGCAACCATTTTTATTTATTTATTTTTTTCCGTATTGTGACGCAGGTCCTAAAGAAATGGAATATTAAATGAGAAAACAAAGGGTGTGGCTTGTTTTTTTCACTGCGAGCTGATTGGATGTAGTAAAGTAGGTATTTCATTCAGGAAGATCGAGAAAAGAGTTTTGGGAGAGTTATAACAACCTAACAGATACTTTCTCATCACCATTTTCTTGTCATAGCGCTGTCAAAACTGATAGTTGGAGAGGCGTGGTTAAGAATTTTAACCACGCTCAATACCTCTGACAGACGTAATATGAGAACTTAACTGAAAACAGGAAGGGCATTTTTAGATTTCAATTTTAAATTACAAGGGCAAACTTTTTTTTCTTAATGACATGCACAGATGAATTGTTCACCACAATGTGGCTAACAAAATCAATATGGTAAGTTTTACTTCATTATTAAATTACTATGGTGCTTTCCCTCTGGAAGGTTGTTTTTATAGTTTCTAGAACTACTGGACAAAGTTAATTTAATTTAATTTTTTTTTTTTGCCATATTACCTCCGAGTTGTGCAATAGAACAATGTATATTGTATGGACAAAATAAAAAGTGCATCACAATGCATCATTTATATCATGGTGTCACAAAATACATTGTTTATGGTCATACTTTTTCATCATTTATAATGAGTATAAATTATGAGTAAATTTTCAAGAAAATGCTTTAAAATGTACAAAATAAGATAAAGTCCTTTCCATATGGTCAGGGTACATAAATCATTAATTCAGTGAATTTACAGAAAAGCTAATATAACGTGATATATATCATTATCGGGATATGAGATTTTTGTCATATCGCTCAACCCTCTTTCAGAGTAGCGTTTAACCTTGCACTATAGGAACTATAGCATATTATTTTAAAAGTGTTACAGTATGTATTATTTAAAACAATATTACAGAAAGCTAATGCTAGCATAGTAATAGCATAATTCATTTCACCTTTATCTTTTCTCAGTGTCACTTACAAACAGTGGTCGATGATCTAATTCTTAGCCCTTCATATTGTTTATTCATTCACAAAACTTATACTTTTGCATTTCATTTCTATCATAAAACTCATAAAACACAATGAAATTATAGCTTTTATCAGGATGTTCAGTAATCGATTTTGTTGAACGCTGCACTTGATGTTACTAAATGGGTTTTCATTCATTCATTCACTTCCCTTCCTGCCCTTCCAGCTGCAACCCATCACTGGGAAACATCCACACACACTCATTCACACACATATACTACGGACAATTAAGCTTACCCAATTCACCTGTACCACATGTCTTTGGACTTGTGGGGGAAATCTGGAAATCTGGGGGAAAGGTCGCTGGTTTGAGTCCCGGCTGGGTCAGTTGGCATTTCTGTGTGGAGTTTGCATATTCTCTCCGTGTTGGCATGGGTTTCCTCAGGGTGCTCCGGTTTCCACCAAAGTCCAAAGACATGTGCTATAGGTAAATTGAATAAACTAAATTGGCCGTAGTGTATGTGTGTGAATGAGTGTCTATGGATGTTTCCCAGCACTGGGTTGCAGTTGGAAGGGCATCCGCTGTGTAAAACATATGCTGGATAAGTTGGCGGTTCATTCCGCTGTGGCGACCCCTGATGAATAAAGGGAATAAGCCGAAGGAAAATGAATGAATGAATAAATGGGGAGATTTAGCATTTCACATCAGAGCTGTGAATGTAAATTGCAGCTTACAAATACAAATATCTATTTTTTACAGTCTATGATAAATATTTATATAACAAGTCATCACATTTAGGCTCTCAAGTTTTGCTACTGACTTACCTTCATAAATTCAAATTATCTCTCAGATAGGGTCAGAAAGTAGAAAAATACTGCCTCCACAGGCAGCATACGGTACAGATGTTGAAAGGCAGCAACTTATATGTCCATATTGTTTCAAATGAGACACCTTCATCTGAAAGATGTACAGATGTACAATATCTGTATCATATCTCACAATCCTGTGCATTTGATTACGATGTATCCATCCACCTATTTTTTATATGCAAATTGGAATATTTCATAAACAATCTTTGTGTACACTCAAACGTGCATAAACTATGATGTAAAAAGGGTGCGATGGGATGGCATTATTGAACAAACCAGTGGACTGACCACATTGTAAAACATCTGAATTGATGTTGTGCATCATTTGACTTGCTATATGGAAAGTTGCTTCTTCTGAGTGCTTTATTCACAAATGATTTATTCAATGTTTCAGTTTTGTGCGTTAATCTAGATCGCATCTTTGTATGGAAACATATCTAGTGACAGATGAACATGTCTGAAGGTTGCAGTTGGGGGTCAGTATGTACAGTGCATCCGGAAAGTATTCATAGCGCTTCACTTTTTCCATATTTTTTTATGCTACAGCCTTATTCCAAAATGGATTAAATTCATTTATTTCCTCAAACCTCTACACACAATACCCCATAATGACAATGTGAAAAAAGATTTTTTGAAATTGTTTATTCAAATTTCTTAAAAATACAAAACCTGGAAAATCTCATGTACGTAAGTATTCACAGCCTTTGCTCAATACTTTGTTGATGCACCTTTGGCAGCAATTACAGCCTCAAGTCTTTTGGAATATGATGCCACAAGCTTGGCACACCTGTCTTTGGGAATTTTTGCCCATTCCTCTTTGCAGTACCTCTCAAGCTCTCTAAAAAGTGAAGCGCTATGAATACTTTCTGGATGCACTGTATATAAACACACTCTTTTGACCAACTTCTTATTCCACTTTCGATGGCATTTTCCAACAAATATCTAATTATTTACCACCAGGACATTTATTTTGTTACAAACCAAATGTCTGAAAATCAGGTCCGAAGTCTGAAATCAGGTTTGTGAAGTACTTCTGTCCATAAAAGCAGTCACCGCCTGACAAAGTGAGGCAACAAGTCAGCTGCATATATGCTTTTCAATATGAACAAGAGGATTCTTTTAAACACAAACTATTCCTTTGACAACGGCCCGTTTCCGTCTTACTCCACTAGGCGTAACTAGAGACGGAGAGATGGGAGCATTAGCCTCAGTAATGATAATGAAAGGCCGCAGCTGCACAGCTACAAATAGCTTTTATATAAGGCAACCCAGCCCCGGATCGTCGTAAATAACAAGCGGTTCACAGAATATCAACTTCCATGCCAAGTTTTAACACCGAGCATGTCTATCAATGAAATCTGGACCATCATGCTAACAATATGACATTATGACCACAGTGCAACACACAAACTGAAACACTTCGTACTCACACAAACATGATGAAGAGCAGCTAGGCCAAGGAGGCAGTGCTGTCGCCATGACAACTGCTAGAATGTGGAGATCAGCATCAGCATGCTTGTCCACATCTCTGCCTCGCTCCCGCTTCCTCCTGGACCATCTTTTCCCCTCCATCTGTCAGTCTCTTCAGCTCCCGCCGGATGAAGATGTTTCTTCTGGATCACTGTGCAGCTCTGCAGACATCAGAGAAGTGCAGTGTCTGAGTATAAGAGGAGAACAAGTAAAAGAGGAGTTTGTGTAATAGTCTGAGGGAAGTGCACCAGTATTCACAATGCAAAATCGAAATAACATCATACAAACGGTATGTGTGAGATATTACAAATGTGAATTAATTATGAATATAGATGCATAAATCGATTTCCTAAAGCAATATGTACTATATTTTAAGGAAAATACAGTGAAACAGTGCGTTTATAAAATAGACTAAAATGTTTTTAAGCTGAATTTAATTGGAGCAGTCATTGCAGATTTATTTATATACCCTTATGAAAAAGAAGTTTATTCACATTTTATATTTCTAAATTCAAAACTAAAAAATTATACATTCAGTCGTTTTCAAAAGTGCTTGAAAGTACTTTTCAGAAATATGATTATGACAATATTTTCCTTATTGTCTTAACGATCACTTAAATAAGTAATTTTGTGTGGTCTGGGTATTTCTATAATTGTGGGGACATTTGATAATAAATGCCCGAGCCACATATCCTCTCCGCCTGTCCACACGATCACCGCAGCTTTTTCTTCACAGTTTGGCCAATGCAGTAAACGCAGAGAAGCAAATGCATTATCAGGTGACTAAAACCACAACTTGTTTTTAAAACAGCATTGTTGTGTGGCCGGTGAAGTTTTTGCCTCATGAAACCTGCATGCACTGTTTTGTTCTATGTTTGACATCTCAATGTGCAGCGATATCTCTTTTTCGGGCTTCTGATTGGCTATTATGGATTTATGCTTAGGGTTTTATCGCCACCTGTTGGTTTGGCATAGCCTTCTTTTTTAACAGGGAAAATCTTTTTAAAAAATTAAAAAAAGGGGAAAGGTTTATAAAATAAAATATGTCTGAACATGGCCTCAGTTGGGTAACTCTGTTACTGTTATCAGACTTCCTGTGTTCATTTTTCATCTGCACCTTTTTAGGCTGTGAATAAGAATCAAGCAGTGAACAGATTAAATCTGCTTGCACCTGTGGCTCCACGTGTCCCTTCAAAAGTCTGAATCGCCAACTGGACACTTTCACCATGGAGGCCATAGAGGTCAGGGTCAGGCCTTCAGGGTGCAGGATGTAGGTCAAAGCCTTGAAACAGACAGAATGAACATGAACCTACATGTCATGTGATTGTTAATTTCATAGCAACACTTTACTTAATGGCCCCCTTTAGACATTGTGTTGACCTTATATGGTAATCCGCTAGCTCATTCAATCATTCAGTGTATTAACAGTTTAATATCTGACAAAAAAAAGGGTTTTGCAGTTACCAATGGTCAACACAATGTCTGAAGAGGATTATGAAAATAAAGTAAAACCATGTTTTCAAATAAAGTACATGCATATGGATGACACAAGGAAACATGGTAACAGCAAGGGAATGAGATGGTCAACAAACAGCATTCTTTAAAAAAAAAAAAGACACATCAATGGTTCTGCATTACGTAACTAGGTCTGCAAGAGATAAATGTCCATAGCTTTCACTCTATAAAAAATATTCCAGCTTGTTGTTAAAATATGTACACCTGCAAGCAAGCAAGCAAAAAACAACATTTTCGCTGTTTAATATGCATTATTTATCATGCCAAAAAAAAATCTGTAATTGAGCTGTCTAATACAAATCCACGGACAAGGACACATGATGCAGAATGAACAGGATTTTTAATGAACCAACAACTTAAAACACACCACAACTTCACTATCAACCCCATTAAACACAGAACTGAGAAAACAGAGGGATTAAATGCAACTATAAAGTCATTAGTGGAACAGGGAACGTGAAACTAAACAGAATTTATTACAACAGACAATGAACTAGAACTAAGGGTAGGTTTAAAGTCATCAATATACTAAAAACTTTTAATTTTAGGAAAAGCTTTACATACATACAACAACAATCAGTTTAAAGGCATAACGTAAGATTTTTTCATTAAAACATCCAAAAACCACAACAACAGTGTTATATATTTTGGTGACTTATTGCACTTCAATCACCGTCTGGTTCGGCTCAGCTGCCAAAACTGACCTCCGCAGACTACAGCGAATAGTCCAGACAGCTGAACGAATCACTGGCACTACCCTTCCTACACTTCAAGAACTGTACTCTTCCAGAGTGAGTAAAAGGGCTTACAAAATCACTCTGGACCCCTCACACCCAGCGCACTTCCTGTTTGAACTGTTACCGTCTGGTCGGCGCTACAGAGCACCAAGCACAAAAACAGCCAGACACAGGAAAAGTTTCTTTCCTCAGGCCGTCTACCTCATGAACAGTTAAATATTCCCCTACTGTGCAATAAACGTGCAATACTTTCTCATACGCACTCGTACACAGCACATAACAATTTACAATGCAATGCTGTCTCTACAGAGTTGTACACAGCACCTTATAACTTGTATATTGTAACAAATCTGTACATACAATTCATCATCCAGAGCTTTTTGATTGATTGCATCTCTGTTTAATGTTTGTTGTCTTTTTCATATTTATTTCGTGTTGTCACTTGTCACTTTATGTACACTGGAAGCTTCTGTAGCCAAAACAAATTCCTTGTGTGTGTAAGCACACTTGGCAATAAAAACCAATTCTGATATACTTACATTATCCCAAATGTTCAGAAAAAAAAGTTCAAATACAGATAAATTAGCAATTTTAGTGGCACAGACCTAGTGACAGAGCAGTATTATAACAGAACTATAAAATGTATTTAGTATGATAAAACAGCACTGCTTGTTCCCCATGTGAACGTGACTAATAGAACCGAAAGCATCCACTGTGGCATCAGCTTAATAGAGCAGGACATCATTAGCTGGGCTTCCATCACCATGTGTACCAAATATTTTTTTTGTTTTAGTTTAAATAACATCCTGTTAATGCTCTATTAGAAATAGGGAAAACTGCTGCAATGAAACTGAACATAATTGTAACTAAGGTGCCATTTACACTAATGTGTTTTTGCAAGTATTTTGTTTATGGCTACACTTGGTGTCCACACAACTCTAGCATCTTTGACCTGAAAACAGAGCATTTTGAAAATGTTAAATACCCTGTTTTTGTTAGGAAAAACTAGTGTTCTGTTTCGATATGGATGGACTGAAATGAAAACTTTTGAAAAACCCCACAAACGCTTTCTGACTGTCCTCTGGACTACTGCGTATCATTTCCTGATTTGTCAAGCCTCTCATATGACCATTATACAAATGGTGGACTGCAAGTATGGATGGCAGCGAAATATGTGCATACCCAACATTGTAAAAAACGCTGGGTTACACACAGTTCCTTCATGCTGTCCCAGCACAAATTGATTAAGTTAGCTTAATTGTTTTTACAAATTGAAGTGGATTGAGCTTAAAACAATCAAGTTGTCCCCAAACAAAACTCAAGAATTGTATTGATTCAGCTCATTTTATATAAGTAGTTTGAACAAGCAGCAAAAATATTATTTTTTGTGAATGGTCACGTATCATGTGTTTTAGGCTATATAGGTTGGACGGAGATCATTTTTCTTAAACGCAGTATGATGTCCAGTCTGACCAAGCAGCCTTTTCATTCTAAAATGACATTTTAAAACAAAATTGCACTATTGTGAATGGAAGCCGAGTCTGCGCTGACTTTCAAATCCCTACAAAGGTAGCAGCACTGCAGAGTCATGTTTCAAGTGTTTGCCAGTGAACGTCTTCATGGTCAGCAGTCAGATAAGTCAAACAAAACTATCTATTATTCAACACTATATTGAATGCGGTTTTATTTATGCACGGTGGTGTAAACTGCTATTTTTAAAAGCCAAAATGATGTTTGCAAGAACATTTTTTTTAAATTTGCCATCTACAGTACCTATTTAAAGGTTTGAGCAACTTGTTTTGTTTTCCAGAGCTGCAGGGTTTTCCTCCCGCAGGTCTTGTAAGTTTGTAGAATGGAGTGAAGTGATGGCAGATTTTTACTGAAGCCCCTCCCCATTTCCCACGATCATTTAGCGGCCCTCTATCCTGAGGAGAAGCTTCCTTTAAGAGGCACAGCTGAACTCTAACCCCATTACCCTCTCTAATCCCAAAGCCCTGCATGGGCTTTAGTTTACAAACACAGAGGGATGGAGGGGGTGTAGAAGACACTTCCACAATTCAGCCACGTTTCCGTTTCTCACTTAGTCTTTCTTACACAAACATGCACTTCTTCGTACTAAAGTGAGAATAAGCTCAGTACTTTCAGTGCTTTGATATAAACAATACGTTAAATGAGCACAACTTCAGAGAGTGTTAATAACTGACTAGACTTAAAATGAACCATTAATGCACACAACTTCATGTAGTTTTAAATGAACAGTTCACCCCAAAATTGTCATCATTTACTCATCCTTTTTTTGTTCCAAACCTGTTTGACAATCTTCTTTTGAACACAAAAGTTGATATTTTGAAGTAAGCTGTGACCACTGACTTCCTTGGTGTTTGTTTTTCCTACTTTGCAAGTCAATGTTACAGGTTTTGACCTTTCTTCTAAGTATGTTTTTTTGTGTTCAACAGAATCAATAAACTCATGAATGTTTGGAACCACTTGAGGGTGAGTAAACTGTTGGTAAATCTTCATTTTTGGGGGTGAACTACTCCTTTAAATAGGTATTTCAATACACGCTGTGTTTGTTGTGGTGGTTGGTGAGTCTATACATTTTGGCAAACTGGATGAATATTGTTGCTAAGTTTAGAAGTGAAGTTTATTTAATAACTAATTTCGAGAGGATCACGTGCTTATGATTGCTCACAGCTGGTCCCGCATCAGCTCATGATTGATTCACCAATCAGATGATTCCTAAATCACTATAAATAACCAGAGTTCTTTTGTCTCAGTACCTTCATCTTGAAGAATCCCGCAA
>CAIGQW010034093.1:506147-537364 GCA_903798125.1 Danio choprae
GGGGGTGTTGGCTGGTTTAGAGCTATAATGGATAGATAAAATGACACAATATGCCAGTAGTTGGTAATCAAAAAAATAAATAAATAAATAAAAAAGACTGGATTCATTTAGAAACATTGATTTCACTATATAGTCACTTGCTCTGTTCAAAAACAGATTTAAGGACCAAAACACTGTATCATTGCTCTGACACAATTTATTTGCTTTGAAATAATTCCTATGGTTGCTTCTAAAAATGTATCTGGCTTAATATCTCATCATGGCGGTATTTATGTTTGTTTATTTTTTATTACAATCTCAATAGTTTCAATTACTCAAAAGTTACAGTTTCAATACTTTACAAATTCAGTAGTCGACTAAGCATGTAATAACCATGCAGCAGAAAAAAACAGAAGCAACAGAAAAAGAAACAACAAAAAGGGAGGAAAAAAAGCGGCTAGTAGGGAAAAAAAATAAAAATTAAAATAAAAAAATAAAAAAATGTAAAAAAAACCTGCCTCACCTGAGCATGAAGTGCAGCTGCTGCAGCGGCGGCGGCTGCAGGGTAGGTGAAGGCAGTGTGGGGAAGACCAGGGCTGAGCTCTGGGGTGTAAAGCGGATAAGGAGACCAGGCCTCTGGAGACGCTGGGATCAACGCCGCCCCTGTCAAGTCATCTGAGGAGGAACAGCAAATCATCACCTCAGACTCACAGCCAGGCGAACACGTCAGACATGACCGAAATCAACACTTCAAATCAAAGATAAAGTGTTTGACAAATTGCTGGAGTCGGAGGCCCTCACATTCCAGCAGGCTTTAAAATCTGCAGGAACTGAGCATTGGTACCTTTGTGATCTCTGGTAACTTCAGTGACTTGGCTTGAAACAGAAGACAGGCTGAATGAGATGTGAAGTGCTATGGGTCAATTTGAGTGTAATAGAAAAATCAGAGAACAGAAAAGGCCATTTGCTAATGACACATGCATGTGGAGGTGGATTAGTTTCTTCTTGTGTTTTCCTAAGCTCTACTCTAGATGCGTGTATCTGGTCTGTCTGTCTCTGTGGTGTGTGAACTACCGTGTGGGCCGGAAACTTACATGGGTCCCGTGCTATGAAGTGCGCTCCTAGAGCTGGGTGGATATTTGTGGGATTCGGAGTGCCCATCAGCTTACTCTTTGCCATCTTCGTGTTGGCCTTAGCAAACTCTAACCGGAGGGTCTGCGGGTTTTCAGGGTCAAATCGAACCCCCTGGAGACACAAGGGGAGGAGGGGGAATAGAGTAATGGGGATGGTTGTGCCTGCCAGACCCTGGTCAAAATGTGCAGTGCGTCTTATGCTTGTGATCACATGCAGTGAACGTTTACTACTATTGTAGTGACTGAACAGCAAAGCTAGTGGTTACCTAAACAGAGGTAGACAAACTACACACTAAAGACAAGAAGAAAACATTGCTAGTGTTGTTTTTTTTTTTCTAAATACGAGGCTTGGAGTTCTTTAAGTAACACTTATTTGTGATGTGCTGGAACACCAACTTGTGTAGTGATTCAGGGATGTCCCGATCAGATTAAAAAAAATAAAAAAAATAAAAAAATAAAGCTTCATGAAGCACGGTACCATTTTATATCAGCTGTCACAAATGTGTTATAAGTGTAGAGCAAAACAAAAAAAAAAACAAAAAAAAAAAAAAAAAAAAAAAAAAACCACAGCTAAACTGTTATGTCCTGTACATCACTATTTCCACAATGAACAAAGCTCTGTTGCTACCACAATATTATTATATTTGAGAGCAAAGCTAATTGAACAAAGCTAAACACTCAACATAATGCATTGAACTCCTGGACTTCAGCATCTTCTGTTAGGTTTGTCAAGCCTACTATTAGAAAAATATAACTTGTACATTTAAGGCTAATTAACATGTATTTGAAAACATTGAGTCCTTTAATTAAACGACAGATTTTTTTTTTTATTTAATAGAAGGAGAAAAAAAAAAATGGATAACTGCATAGTCCTCAAAACGAGTTCCGCTCTTGCAGTTCCATATTGATAAACAAATACTTGTTGTCTTATACTCGCATCACATATCAGGTCAAGGTTGTTGCGTTTTTTTGGGGGTCATTTCAGTGTGGCAGCATTTTGTTTCAAACACTAAAGTAACCATTTCAATGGTTTAATAATTGTTGATATTTTCCAATACATCATAGATTGCACAAGGATTGGATTTACTAATAAGTCAAAAATCTATTGTAGAATTTCACGCTTTAAATCAGGATTTTCTTTAAAATGGACAGTGGGCTTAAATATGTCTATTACAATGAACACTTGGTTTAGACGTAAAAGGAAGAGTTCACCCAAAACTGAAAATGTACACTTCAGAAACCCAAAAGTTCGGAACTATTTGAGGGAAAAGGTTTTTCTAATGGGTACTTCAAATCTGTAAAGATCAATGACTTCCATTAAAAAAAAAAAAAATTATATTTTTGTGCTCCACAGAAAAACAATTCATAAAGGGTGAACTCTTTTGGAATGTCTCTATCATAATGCATTGTGCAGTCTATTAAATTTTTTTTTAATATAATGTTGCTATATTTTTTGGACAAAATTGACAAACAAAAAGAGGACGGACATTATATATTTTTTATTTTATTTGGTCTCATTTATGAAAGAACAAGAAAAAAATAAAATAAAGATCTACTTTAGCATTTTTCTGGAAATTGGAACTTGGGTCTGAAGGGGTAATATCATATTTTCTAAACTTTACACTACACTCATTTGTACCATAATCCTGTTGAACTATAATGAGAGAGCTTATAAAGCTTATAAAACAAAACAGGTTGGATATTGTAATGCAATACAGAGATATGTAGATGCCAGCATATACACCGAACAGGATTTAATAACCTTAAAATACCCAAGTGTGCATAGCTCTAGGAAAATACAAGTATTGGATTGGAACACTATGGGAAGACACTCAATATTAAAAATGACTCTGATCGGGACATTCCTATAATGAATATGGGATACCATAGGCTTAAAAGAATACCAGAAACTGGACTGTTTTAAGGTCAAGAATGATACTTTGGCCATCTGTGCTATAAACAGCCACAGCTCTAAATATGCACGTAAAGTACATAATGCACATAAAGCACATCAAATATAAAAACCAGCAGGGCATGATCTGACAGATTTTCAATAATTCAAGCCATTGCTTACAGATGGCTGCTTTCTTACGTTTAATGCATTTTTTGCCGCCTCAGCGCCAGAACGACTATCAAAGGTTACAAACCCAACAGGCTGGAAAAGAAAGAAAGGGCAATCAATAGCCAAAAGCACAATATCAAATACACAATACATTACATTTAATAAATTATATCAATTAAAAAATATGCAGTTTCTCTTTTAAATGTTGATTTAATACATTGATATTTGCCCTAAATATAGGCTGACAAGCACTAAGAGTGAAAACATTTAAAAATAAAAATACTAAAAGTCATCACAGCTGCAGCGCAAGTGCAAGTATACGTGTTTTTCATTTACCGCAGACCTGGTCAGCTGTAATATCCAACAATGTCTCACCTGCTTTGAAGTTAGCTTGATAAGTGAACCCTCATAACCCTGAAAAGGAAAAGAAATCCAATTAGCAGCAATGTAGTCACATGCTTTAAAAAAAAAAAAAAAAAGGAAGAAATTCCTGACGCACTCCCCTTAAGAGGCCAGTGCTGTCAGATAGAAACATTCACAGAGGATGCACTTTACTGCACTGCTAACCTGCGTGACTGGAGCAGTACATCTCCAAACATGATCCCAGCTCTAACACCCAGTTTATAAACATGATCAATCACGCCTAATTAATTTAAACTTTACAAGTCATTTCAACGTACATCAGTTAAACTGGCTTAAATAAAGTAAATCATTTGTATAAAATTAAAGTTAAAACCTGATCAACTAAAATAAGTTATATAAAACAACAAGTTTTCATAACTTAATATCATTTTTAGAGTGCATATTTGACTGATAACACTATTTTTGTTGCTTTCTTAAACAATAGAGTTTTTTTTTTAACTTAATTTTCATAAAATAAAGCGGTTTGAACAAATCAATTCACTTTATTTGATTTGTACTGGGACAACATTAAGAAATTGTGGATCCCTGCATTGTTTCCCCTATTGTAGTCAGCAATATTAATGGGATGGTTCACCCAAAGTTTTACATCATAATTTACTCACCCTTTACTTGTTTCAAGTGATAGATTATGTTTTCTGTTGTACACAGATTATATTCTGACAAATGCTGAAAACCAATCCACTTTCATTGTATTTGTTCATCTTTTTATGGGAATCAATGGCTGCAGGTTTTCATAGACTTTCCTCAATATATTGTGTGTTCAACAGAACAAAGAAACTCAACGGTTTGATTTATTTTTTAATTTATTGCCACATCAGCAACTTATGTCTATTTCATGGCAAAATGGATATACAAACATATTACATAAATCCGTATTACAATAAAAAGTTACTTAGACAAATATATAAAATAGAAATAATTCACACAAAAATATATTCGAAGTTAAATATGATTTCCCAGTTCAATGATTAATAAAAAAAAATAAAAAATAAATAAAAAGATTCTTCCTGGTACTCAACGGTTTAAAACCAATTAAAGGTGAACAAATAGAGAGTTAGTTCACCCAAAAATTAAAACATTTGTTTTTACCTTAAAGGGTCGAAATAGCAGATAGAGCTCACGAGGTTTGATATCTGTTGGCAGACCACTGACAAATAGAGTTCGAACCTGTAAAATACAAGGAAAATGTGATTAAAAATGTAAATGCATACATGTGGAAAAACACTGGATAACAAAAGGATAGAAGACAGAATGCAAAACGACTTAAAACGTCAGGATTAATGTATTTAAAATAAGTGCATGGTATGTAATCAGCTATTGTAGTATAATAAAAACTCATGTGAAACATGAAACTACAGCACAAACATTCCCAGAACAGATAAATATGTAGTTACATTCAGCTAAAAGGCTACAGAAATAAACAAATGTGCGTCCTTAGTGGGAGGTTCAAAGCCACAATGGACTGCAGTGGAACAGCGATGGACAACATCGCACAGTGTGACAGCACTTCCTTCCTCTGACCCACAGAAACAACCCTGACAGCGCAACACCATTCCTCGGCCCTCAAACACAGAGCCCCAACCCTGCACCACCTTAATGCTAGACTGACTTGACCTGACAGATTACACACTTAATGAATTAAAATGTCATTAAGTTACAATTTTAAAAAATCAACGTTGGAACTCCAACACCTGTGACGAGATGACACCAATCCCTTCAAAGACTTTAGACAATATCTTTGAATCAGCATAAAAAAAATTAAATAAAATTCTTGTATTCCATTCATGATCACAATTATTGCTTTTGATCACGTTCAGTTCCGGCTGAAACAGCTGACATCACAATTGTATGATTTGTACATTTTCCTACACCTATACATAATTTGTATTCATTTGACAATTTGATACATCTAGATATTAATCTGAGATACTTAATTGTAATAGAAAAACATGCATTCTCTCTAAACCTGCTTTTAAAACGTATTGTGAAAAGCACAAAATAAACGTGAAGGGCATTTAAACAGTAATCAAAATAAATTGTAATGCTTGTTACTCAAATGTTAAAAATAAAAAGGTTTTCAAGTTGACCTACACTTAAAAATCCTAAACCAGGTAATATTTTCTCAAGTTATGTGATTTAATATTGATCAAGCATTTTTTGATTTTCTTTGATGTAAAAGTAAAATTGACCGAACACTTCATTTAAAATTATATTTACTACTTTTAGTACCAAAATAAAAAGAAAACCGTGAAGTGCTTAAGTTATGCGTATTCAAACTGTTGGCATCTTCAAACGTAAAGTAAAATTAGATGACTGCTACATTACAACAAACATGTATTGACGCTGAAGTCTATTTCAAACAATACAGTGATTTGCGCCTGTGATACATGACAGCTTAAGAAAACAAACTTAATCACTGGATTTTAACAGTTTAACAGACTATTTTAAAGCATATTCGGAAAATATAAACTAATAAAAAAAAAATAAAAAAAACAACTTCACACAACGCAAAATAGCTCCTTAATCTTAACGGAAACCCAATTATCAAACCAGTCAATTACAATTTTAGAAGCAAATGATTGCTATAGCACAAAGCACTTTCGTTTTGAAGTATAAGCTACAAAATACTGCTTGTAAAATCTCTTGAGTAATTATTTCTATTCTTCACAGAATGAAAACCCCTTCACGGAGAGACGCTGAGGTAAACACGTTCTTAAAAGTTTGAAAACACTTCACGTCGACATAAAAGATAAACTTCTCACAAACACGTCTTTAAAACGCCGAGAACTCTCACCTCCTCTTCAATAGAGACGTTGTTGTTTGGCTCGGAGTCAGACTTGACACTCATCTTGTGCGTAAACTTGAGACACCCAAATGAAACACCGACAGAAGTTTCGTGTGTTTTTTTTTCCGCGTCCTAAAGTGCGACTGGATCCTGTTGGCGAAGCGTGCGGGACTCAGCAGAACTTGTGCGGGAACACCGAGGTCGTGTCAAAAGTGGCAGGTGAACTGAAGACGCGAAGGTGACTCGGTGAAAAGAAGTGCAGTGCCTGGTGTGAGGGGGAAAGAGGAAGAAAAAAGAGCGGTGCCACCTCACATTTACCTCGTTTTAAATGTTAAATTTCAAAGAAAGCGGAGCTCATGGGTAAAACCTGTTCCATAGTTGACCTGCTCGCCAATTAGGTCATCAAGTGAGATGGGGCAGGCTCGAGAGTGGCGTTGCAGCTGGTGGAAAAGCCAGCCCCTCCATTAGTGAATCATATCGCCTTCACAGGGAAGCACTGACCAATTGAAAACGCTGCTTTTATTATTGGAGACATCTCATATCAACTCTATCACGAGAAGGGAGGAGAGTAAAGAAATGAAAGAGAGAAATGGCATGTTTATAAGTTTACCTAAGAGATAAGAAAACTTTGTAACTTTAAAGAAGGGGGAGGCAGTTGTGAAAGGGTCAGGGTTTAGCCTATACATCCTCTATTTGTTTGTTGAAAAACGGAGCTATTCTAAAAATAGCCCTGACATTTGAGTGCACTTAATTATGGGAACATCTGTTAAAAAGGAAAGCTGCTAGTCTTTGAGAGGAATACACAGATTACGGGGAGCCGTCTATTAGACATGGGCCTGTTTTGCAAAGCTCATAAATTTTAGGTTATACTGTAGGTCAGACACCTTTGACTGGTCTTCTGTCCCGTTTCCTGACATTGTGTTGTCGCACAAAGTAAAGGAGTTTGTTGAAGCAGGCAGGGTGCGGTAGGAGTTGAAAATGTTTTTTTTTTCTTCTGCATTATTTTCTGATTGACCTAGCGTTGTTTTGTACAATGTCTAAATATAGACAAATTCTGTCTTGCCAGGCCTCTCTAATTCCATTGCACATAAGGGAAATGTGAACTATTTATAAATCTTACAGATGTTTATACACAGACATGCAGTTTGTATCTGCTTAATCCAGTTACAGGCAACACACCGGATGTGTTTAAAGCTTTAATGCACTAATAAATAGTTTGAGTTCACACACACGCGCACACACACACACATACATACATAAACTATATATATAAAACATTTAAAAACAACTTCAGATGAAAGGTTGACCGCCCTGATGTCAATTTTCCATTAACACTCCTTTTAGTAAGCTGTGCCTCTTGTCTTGTTCTCAGGGGTTTAAAAATAAGTCAAACAGAGCACAGAGGTACGCACAGCCAATGATTATGCAGCAGACAGACTGATAGACATATCAGTGCCAGGCTCTAAAAGAATGACAAGTGTACAGATTGGCTGAGTGCAGACATGCCACAGCTAGAGGAGTGCTGCCATGTGTCTTACACATTACAATGCAAAGTGACATTCAAACTGATGGTTTTAAAATGTTTAGGGAATGTTTACATGACACCGACTGCAACTAAAAATGAAAAAAAATGAAAATTTAATGCATGCATGTTTATTTAGAAGACAATGTTGGAAATCTCCATGTAAACTTAAAAAGACAATTTTGTGAAAACATTGACGTCATGTACTGTATGTGCTCAGTCTGCAAGCACAAGTACTGTACTTGACAATAAATAAAAACTATGGCAGATTACAGGATTGTACTGTATGAGTGAAGGATAGTGTTACTTTAGAAATTACATTGCCAACCACTGGTTTTGGCATAAGTGTTTGTGTACCCTAAAATTCTTTCTACACTTATAAAAAAATAAAGGTATTCATTGGCATTTTTCATCGTAAGACCATTATTCATACAGATTCCTCTACAGATAGAGATTCCTCTATATAACATGCAAAGAACAAATCATTTAAATATTCTATTTCTATTATATTATTAAATATTTCTATTTTAATATTCTTCACACTAAGATTTTTTTTATTTATCTAAGGATCCTTGAAATAAATCCTAAATTATTTTTAAAAATGTCCTATGGCATTGCAGTCCCTTTTAAAACTTTATGGAAAAAAACTTTTGAAGTGGAAAACACTAGAACACAGTGTTCTTCACACTAGAACATGGTTCTTTCAAAAAAGAAATAGTTCCACTATTATGAAAACCCTCTTTGGGAATCTTTATTTTTAACAAGTATAATACCTGATAGAACTGATCATTTATCAAATAAACTACAAATAGTATTATAAAGCCGACAGGTATAGGCAAATTTGTGGAAATTGTTAATTGGCATCCCATTTCGTGTCATCTACTTGTTAGTGGTGGGTCCCCAACACAAAGCCTGTACAGTGGGGCCAGAATGCTGTGACGAGGCCTTCATGTTTTATTGGAGAAGAGCAGGCTCATTGTCCCAAAAGCCACCTCAATCCACACTCCTCCTCCTCACGGCTCACTGGGTCCGTCCCATCGCATCAGCATCCCAGAGCTCCACAGCACTTAGCTTGTGTTCCCTGTGTCCTCTGTGCCTCACTGCGGATCCACCATTAACTCTAGCTCTCCTTCTCTCAACTCAAGTCTTATTGAAGAAAAAACATCATCTTTGGAGAGTTTTTATGTCTTTGTGTGCATAACTGATAACTTTAATAAGATTTAAGGGATGTTCACCATAAAACTTGGCAGTTTTGGTGTGATTAAAGCTAACTTAGTTTCAATTGTTGGTGCGGTACATTTTGCTGCCATGTGAACCTTGGTGACATCCTTGAAACGGTAAGTCTCTGTCCACTTCCAGACTCTGGTGCAGTTCAACTGAATGAACACAACATCTAAACAATCCTTACATGATAGGATGTCACAAGGTGCAACCCTAAAGAGGCATAGTGCTCAAGCATACCTGTTTTTCTGGTCAAAGTAGCAATTTTGCCCATTAGTTCAACGCAGGTGTCTGAAACACATCTCTCTGTGCAGATCTTAGTGTGTGTGTGTGTGTGTGTGTGTGTGTGTGTGGGTGGGTGGGTGGGTGTGTGAGAGCTGTTTTGACTCTTACAGATTTTATAAGCTCTTCATGAGTTCTCAACTGATAAAATACCAATACGTGTTGGTAAGTTGCTTCAAAAAAGTAAATAATTACTAATTACATCATTGAAAATGTGTTTCAATTACTTTTCTAAGTAGTTTGTATGAGAAGTAATTTAATTGCTCAATAAAGAATTTAATTTAATTTTCTTGACTCAATACTATTTAAAATGACTATAAATCTAAACAGCATATTTAGATTTGACTCTTTATGCGATATATTTTATTCATTTTACACCTAACATCCCTTAGTTGGAAAAACAAAGGTATATTGTTATACCTTATGAGTGATACGGTGGCTCAGTGGTTAGCACTGTCCCCTCACAGCAAGAAGGTCGCTGGTTCGAGTCCCGGCTGGGTCAGTTGGCATTTCTGTGTGGAGTTTTCTCCCAGTGTTGGCATGGGTTTCCTCCGGATGCTCCGGTTTCCCCCACAGTCAAAAAAGACATGCGCCTAGGTGAATTGAATAAACTAAACTGGCCGTTGTGTATGTGTGTGTGTGGGTGTTTCCCAGTACTGGGTTGTGGCTGGAAGGGCATCCGCTATGTAAAACATATGCTGGATAAGTTGGCGGTTCATTACGCTGTGGCGACGCCTAATGAATAAAGGGACTAAGCCGAAGGAAAATGAATGAATGAATGTTATACCTTATACATTATATGTTTACCTTTAATATATGAAACATATTTCATACTTACCATATTGTTTCTTAAATGTGCAATGATCTGATCATCTGATAAATGCAACCTATTTAGATGGAAAACAGAATTATTCAGCAAATATATATATATATATATATATGTTGAGGGCCTCACGGTGGCGCAGTGGATAGCACGTTCGCCTCACAGCAATAAGGTCGCTGGTTCGAGCCTCGGCTGGGTCAGTTGGCATTTCTGTGTGGAGTTTGCATGTTCTCCCCGTCTTGGCGTGGGTTTCCTCCGGGTGCTCCGGTTTCCCCCACAAGTCCAAAGACATGCGGTACAGGTGAATTGGGTAAGCAAAAAAAAATTGTCCGTATTGTATGAGTGTGAATGGGTGTGTATGGATGTTTCCCAGAGATGGGTTGCAGCTGGAAGGGCATCCGCTGCATAAAACATGCTGGATAAGTTGGCGGTTCATTCCGCTGTGGCGACCCCAGATTAATAAAGGGACTAAGCCAAAATGAAAATGAATGAATGAATAAATGTTGAATTTATTTACAGTATTTAAGGCAAATGTATAGTAAGTAAGTGTAACTGCATTTTCTGTTTGTTGATCTGGAGCAAACAAACCAAGATAATCAAACTATAAGTGTGAACACACTCTTAGATTCAGATTAATGTTAATGCATCGACGTTAATATAGACCACACATAGTGGTTTCCGTACAGTCAGCAAGATTGCATGGATATAAATAGATATCTCCATGATGTTCCACCAGACATTTTCTGGTCTTCACTTCCCACACTGTCACTGGTCAATACATGAATGTCTCCTCATTGTAACACAGTTCACACAGTCTCAGAAAACCTTCATATTCATCCATTTTAAGTCTGATTACATACAAACACCACACACACCAAAAACACAAAGTCAGCACAGTTCATTGCCTCAAAATCGGGGACATTTTTGCGACCATAAAAACAAACCATTGGTGTAGATTCTTTGCAATAATTGTTGATGCAGAACTACATAAAACAAACATCGAGAGAATTAGGGTAAGCCCTGTTTGCATCAATACAGTACTTTTCCTGTTTACTTCTTGATGACCTCTTTTGCGTCTTGAAGCAACGAGCCCTTTGACCGAAGGATATTAGTATGCCCTTTAGCTTTGTCTTGCATCTATATTCTCTTGAACACAGTCCAAGACAGAGTTGACAAAAGCTCTCGCGTTAATCTGTCATTTCCTCTATCTGTCTTTTCTTATATAAAAGAAAACAACTCTATTAAGTTACCCACAAATTATTACAAATGTTTAGTTAGTTCCAAGAAAATATAATACATTTAAAATTCCTTTTATTTCTGTCGTTCACATCTTAGCTAATGTTTACTACATCTTCTTGATTTGAAAGCTATTTGTTTTATGTCCTCCCTCATATTTTCACAAGCAATCCCATGTTTCCTGTTTAAATTTGGAAATATGCACATGAAAGGTTATGCAGTTAAAACAAAGGCCAACACATTCCCAGAGAGACAAATTAAGATCTGATATCCTGGAACTCTGGAGCTTTGACGCTGTCTTGCATAAACATTCCATGCATTTGGGAAATGTAATCCCAGCCAAACTGTTGTCGGACATGGATGGCTGTTTGTTAAATAAAGGAACATTTTGTAAAGACGACGTATAATGTAAAAACCAAGAGCTGAAATTGTAAATACTCTGGAAACTGGATGGGAACATCAAAATTTGGCTCTGTTCCTTGTGGCTAGACCGGCTGCCAAACAGGACAAATTACGACAAACTCCCAGTGAGGCTCTTCAGTGCTGGATCTCAAATAATTAGGCTTAGCTCATACTGTGAGAAGCAAACGTGAGCTACTGTGTGTTCAGACAAATCGTCTATTTGGAACTATTCAACTATTGGGTTCTGACTGCGTTCGAAGTAGTTTTGAGATATTGAGGTTTAAAGCTTTTGTATTCCATGCCGCATTATGAAACATGGGTAAAGTCTTACACAAATTAAAAGAAAGAAAGAAAGAAAGAAAGAAAGAAAGAAAGAAACAAAGATTATATACAGTTCATGTAAAAAGATTATATAAAAGTATATTTTAAGAAAAACAACAAGACTATCTATAGAAAACTAATTAAAAAAGATGAAATTATAAAATTATTATACATAAATTAAGGACAGTTTCAGACTTGGCAAAATATACAAGAACTTTTGAATTTATAAAAGACTTACATTTATGTTAACACAGCTCTTCAGGGTACCCCATTTTAGGCAAAGAGATGTTTTACAGTTGTAATTCAGAAGCAGAACTAGCAATAAACCTTAATGTGAACAATCTGTGTCCTGCATTTGTTCTTTTTCACCCTTGAAATTGTTAACTCTGGGTCTGCTCAGAGCTTTGGTGATAATTAAAGAAATATTTAATCATAATACTGTAAAACTTGACATTAAAGTGATAGTTCCTTCCAACCTTTATCATCATTTACTTATTCTCCACTTGTTAAAAACCTGTTTGTGTTTCTTTCAGTATCATATGGGTATCATATACATAGTGAAAACTGAGTGAGAGGTAAGTTTGGCTTTGTGCTTCAGTTTCTTGGTATTTTAACATCACATTAGTATGACAAATGTATCTGGTCAAAGCTGTTTTGATTCCACTGTGATTTTTGTTACTCCAGTTTATTATTCTGTTTGCGTTGCCTACATTACAGAAAGATTAAAGTAATATTGTGCAGAAAGTATTGTTTGGGTTTTTTTGGGTTACTCAAGATCTGCTGAAATAATTTGTTAATTCTAAGTTCATTCATTCATTCATTTTCTTTTCGGTTTAGTCCCTTTATTAATCTGGGGTCGCCACAAAATGAAACGCCAACTTATCCAGCATATGTTTTACGCAGCAGATGCCCTTCCAGCCACAACCCATCCCTGGGAAACATCCATACACACTCATTTACACACATACACTACGGACAATTTTAGCTTACCCAATTCACCTATAGCGCATGTCTTTCGACTTGTGGGGGAAACCGGAGCACCCGGAGGAAACCCACGCGAAAACGAGGAGAACATGCAATTTCCACACAGAAATGCTAACTGACCCAGCCGAGGCTCGAACCAGCGACCTTTTTGATGTGAGGCGATTGTGCTAGCCACTGCTTTTTGATGCAGTGTGTAAATCAGCTCTGTTGAGTCTCTTGAGTCTCGAGTCGACTTAATACGATTCATCCTCCAAATCGATCTTAAGCCATTTCGTCATAATGCCAGATTGAAACTTGCCAACTTGTTGCAAGTGCAAATCTGGGAAAACTTAAACCCAAGCAGTCTTACCAAACAGTCTGAAACAATCCAAATCCTGGGGATCGGATCGCATCATGTTGTGAAGATGCTGCACTGTGAGGAAATTCTGATTATTTTTATTTTACTGCCTAAAGACAAGACTGTGATCTATAAGTGGATAAAGTTATTTTCACAACAATACCACAGTATAGTCCCAACCTTGTGCCTTGTTCCTGTCATTTTACTGAAAATTGCTACAGCATCCTACCCTACAATGCAGGCCGGTTAAAGAAGGATCAATACCAAATATATAGGGGACTTTGTCAGTACCCAGTTTATCTGGACAAGCTTATTCTTCCTCCAAATCACAACTTGTAAGTCTGATTAAAATGGTTGCCTTCTTGTTCTCTGTAGCTTGCAAAATATATATTTATTTGTATGTGTGTTGTGTTCACACTGTGTAGCTTGTAGCTCTCTGGTTAACTGGCTAAAGCTGCTTTCATTCCAGATGCAGCAAGTGGTGAACTGCGCTATGAAACCCATTCATTTCAATGGCTTGAGCTGCACCAACCATAGCTCGCACAGCACAGAGTGCACCTCTGACAAGCTTTGTCAAAATGAAGTAAAAAAAATTAAACGTTTGCCACCGTGTCAATTAATATTTGGAGTTATGATGAAGAACTTCAATACATTAGTGTGAAAACTGCAGTGCTTTATCAATATGTTCCTGCGTTGGGATACTTTATACTCTACCATGGCTGCTTCTGTTAATAAGCTTTGGTGGGCTTTACATTGCTCTTTGTGTTGCACATAGTAGACCAATCACAACAGACGGGGTCATCAGACCAATCACTGCAGATGAGCATCACGCAAACGAGGAGTAAAAGCAAAGAAAAATTAATTTCTGAACAAATCATATGGGAGTCATTAAGACAATGGGTAAAAATAAATGCATATTATAAGAAAATTACAGTGTTGTCGAGGACTCTCAAAACCAAAATATGATTCTTTTATAAGCCATAATGTGGGAACTTTAATATTCAATGGATGAACTGTGAAGAGAAGAAGTTACACCCGTAATTCAACCAAAGCATTATGGGGTGTAGAAAAAAGGTGGATAGCTGATGTGTGGTTGTACTGTAGCTGCCGCTACATCATGCAGGTGAATGCTGCACACTGTGTATAGTTATACACAGAAATATCACAATATAATATCCATTCATTCAAAAATTTTCCAGATGAAGGTATCTCAGGAGACAGGAGTCAGAAGTGCCTTGGATTTGGATGTGCCTTAATGCCTTCCTACCTTGGAACTACTTTTTAAAGGCAGAATTTTCCACAATTTCCAGCTTTCGGATGAATGCAATAAAACTGCATTGTTTCATCCTGCGCACATTTGACACCACAATGCAGGCTTAACGGCTCCTTCTAAATTACAAGTTTGAAACATTCCTTCACATTGGTTTAAAAGTGAAGTTTATAAAGGGTTAAAAAAAAGCCATTTTAATTATTGTGAAACATGAGGTAATATAACCCAGGACTTTGTTTACCAAGGGTTTAGAATGAATCTGTTTTACTATTTCAATTATATTTAAGCACTATTCAGACAAAAGGGCATTTTCCAGATATTCCAGATCTTAAATTTCATGCACATTTTGCAGACCTTGTTTTTAGTTGTGTTTTACAGCAGGTCATGTTTTACACCTCAGTAGTGTATAGACTTTATAGCCAGGCTACATGCAATACTGATTTTCCATATGAAAATCACACTAGGCTCAGGAACAGACTTATTAAAATGATAGATTATTTCCAAAATTCACAAATCTTCAAGACGTTTTCTTTTTTTAATTACTCATAACTACATTTTGATTCCTAGAAATGATGGCGCTACACTGTGAGTTGACACAAACTGAACTTGCCGTGGCAATAAAGAACTTGATTTTAGAGCTTTTTTAAGACTTTTTTTTTGAGACTTACCATCAAGCACAAACTGCTTTTTGAGACCCACTTTTCTGACCGTACAAGCAAAACTTCACGGAGCCATTTTAAACCTCTCGCACAGAACAGAATGCGAAGTAGAACTCCAGAAACACAGAAAAACCAGTCAAGAGGAACTGATCTCATCAAATATTAAACAGAAGTCGGGGGAGTGATTCACTGATGCATGGGACTGTTAAGGGCCGCTCATGATGGTGCTTAAGTAGGCCAGTGCATACGCTGTACGTTAAGATTTACCTTCTCTACATACCATTGTAATAATGAAGCTTTTGAAATCTGAAAATGATATATATAGCTATGGGGAGGGGGGGCTATCATTTAGAGCTTTTTGTGTATTCAGACAATGACAATTGCTCAAAAAACAAATGTTTTCATTTGTTGTGAATGAAACAAATGGTTAATTTACCAAATATTAAATTCTTAACTGTCAAGGTAAAACAATGGCATTATGTCTGAAAATATAATCAAATAAATAAATAAAGGCTCAGTTTTATTTTAAATTTGGATGAAATATAACCAGTATTAAAGCAAAAATTAAGTCTCTCTCTCTCCCTCTCTATATAGAAATTTTTGCATAAATTTGCATACCTTTTCATATGATCATATACAATTTTACATATCACCAATGTTTAAACTTGTGTTTTAAAGGAAAATTGAGTTGAACATAACCGATTTTCCATCACAAAAATGAAAAAAAAAGGTTTTTCTGACCAATTGTCATCTTCTGAAGAAATAATTTAAAAAAAGGGTGTCACAGTGGCACAGTGGGTAGCACAGCAAAAAGGTCGCTGGTTTGAGCCAGTTGGCATTTCTGTGTGAAGTTTGCATGTTCTCCCTGTGTTTGCGTGGGTTTCCTCAGGGTGCTCCGGTTTCCACCACAGTTCAAAGACATGCGTTATAAGTGAATTGGATTATCTAAATTGGCCATAGTGAATGAGTGTGTATGGGTGTTTCCCAGGGATGCGTTGCAGCTGGAAGGGCATCCGCTGTGTAAATATGCTGGATAAGTTGGCAGTTCATTCCGCTGTGGCGACCCCTGATTAATAAAGGGACCAAGCCGAAAAGAAAATTAATGAATGAAGAAAAAAAACCCTAAATGACTAAATTACAATAAATATGACGGCATTACAATTTAAATATGAAGCCTTTACAATTTTCTATTTAAAAAAATGTATACAAATATAATTTAATCTTCTTTGAGGAGAACTAGATTTCATAGATTAATACTGCAAGTGCTACCCCATACTGTATTGAATTTACGCACTAGCAGACGGTGAGAACAATGCAGTTGGTAAATCACTAAAAAAGACCTTGCACTCCAGACTTAAATACAGAAACCCATCTGTCCATCACATCTACTAAAGTCAGTCTCAGCCCATAAGATAGATGAATATTTCATAATGACCCTCCCTCCTGTAAGGGCCTGTCAGCTCCTGTTCTTTCCACAACTGCACAACACTCTCTCTGGACTTAAGAGGACGGTGCAGCTTGCATTATTCAGATGCTCCATGCTGTGCACTTTCTGTCCCTTTAAAAAAAAGGGGGCCCATATGGGATGATAAATAAAGCAGACTAAAATGTAACCATACATGTTCAAGATCAGAAATGTGTCATCTGTGCAGCTCTGAAAGTATGCGCTCGGAGAAAAGTTAGTGTTGACTCAGCCGCAGAGAGGGGAAACTGCAAGTGGTAGAAGGTTTTTAAACACAACCTCGCTCACCCTTTGTTGTTTACATAATATTGGACACAGTTATGCCCAGAGAAGTGGACACAGAAAGAGTGTGTGTGTGTGTGTGTGTGTGTGTGTGGTAGGATTAAGAATGAGGAACAAAAGGACTATTGACATCAAATGGTTGACGAGCCGCCAAGAGTACAGCTGCTTGACCAGGTCAAGCGATATTAATCAATGAGATGATAATAAAAATAATATTTTTTGTTATTATAATTACAACATAGGAACAGTTAATTTTTTATATAATAAAAAAATATATATCAAGAAGAAAATAATTGTAAGGATTATTATTAATTTAAAATCATTCATAATTAAATGAATCTACAATAATAATAATAATACTTTCTATTGTTATTATTATTGAAATATAATAACAATTTAAGAGTAAATAAATTTACAACGAATAATGAATTTATAAGGAATTAAAATAAATAAAATAATAACAATTATTATTATTATTATTAAAATATAAGCACAGTTTAATAAATTGCATGCATTAATGTTACAACCCCAAATCAGAAAAAGTTGGGACAGTATAGAAAACTCAAATAAAAAGAAAGAAAGTAGTGACTTCTAAATTTACTTTGACTTGTATTTCATTACAGACAACACAACACACATTATTTAATGTGTTGCTTGTTATTTTTATTTTATTATTATTATTATTATTTTTTTTAAATAAACACAGATTCCAATTTTGGTTCTTGCAACACATAGTTGTAACAGTAAAGCATTTACCACTTTGTAATGTTGCCATTCCTTTTCACAACATTTAAAAGATGTTTCGGGACTGAAGACACAGAGTGATGAAGTCTTTCAGGTGTAATTTTGTCCCATTCTTCCTGCAAACAAGTCTTAAGGTGGCCAACAGTACAGGGTCTTTGTTGTCACATTTTGCGCTTCAAAATGCGCCAAACAAACTCTATTTGAGACAGGTTGTGACTGCAGGCAGGCCAGTCAAGTACCTGTATCCTCTTCCTCCGCAGCCAGGACTTTGTAATGTGTGCAGAATGTGGTTTTGCATTGTCTTGTTGAAATATGCATGGGTGTCCCTGGAAAAGAAGGCAGCATAATGTGCTCCAAAATCTCTGTACTTTTTAGCATTAATGGTGCCATCACAGAAGTGAAAGTTACATTTGCCAAGGGCACTGAGACAACCCCTTACCATGACAGACCCTGGCTCTGGATGATCCTTTTCTTTTTTGGTCTGGAGCACATGCTGTCCATTTCTCCCCAAAATACCTGAAATACTGATTCATCTGACCACAGTACACATTTCCACTGTGTGATGGTCCATCCCAGATGCCTCCGAGCCCAGAAAAGTCGACGGCGCTTCTGGACACTGTTTACATAGGGTTTCCTATTGGCATAGTACAGTTTTAACTGGCATTTGTGGATGTAACTACGTATTGTGGTACTTGATAAAGGTTTGACAAAGTAGTCCTGAGCCCATGTCATGATATCACTTATAGATGAATGACAATTCTTGACACAGTACCGCCTGAGGGATGAGAGATCACGGTTGTTCAGCTTAGGCTTGCGCCCTTGTCCTTTATGCACTGAAATTCCTCCAGATTCCTTGAATCTTTTAATTATGTTATGCACTGTTGAAGATGAAATATCCAAATGTCTTCCTATCTTTTTTGAGGAGCAGTGTTTTTAAACATTTCAATAATTTTCTCACGTATTTGTTGGCAAACTGGCGATTCTCAGCCCATCTTTGCTCCTAAAGGACTAGACCTTCACTGGATGTTGCTTTTATACCAAATCATAATTACAATCACCTGTTGACATCACCTGTTTCAAATCACATCATTATTTAACCAATTTACCTGATTACTAGCCCTAAACTGCTCCTGTCCCAACTTTTTTTGTAATGCGTTGCAAGAACCAAAATTCATTCATTCATTTTCATTTCGGCTCAGTCTCTTTATTAATCTGGGGTCGCCACAGCGGAATGAACCGCCAACTTATCCAGCATATGTTTTACGCAGCGGATGCCCTTCCAGCTGCAACCCATCTCTGGGAAACATCCAAACACACCCACTCACACTCATACACTACGGACAATTTTAGCTTACCCAATTCACCTATAACGCATGTCTTTGGACTTGTGGGGGAAACCGGAGCACCCGGAGGAAACCCACGCCAACACAGGGAGAACATGCAAACTCCACATAGAAACGCCAACTGACCCAGCCGAGGCTCGAACCAGCGACCTTCTTGCTGTGAGGCGAACATGCTATCCACTGTGCCACTGTGAGGCCAGAACCAAAATTAGAATATGTATTTTTTTTGGAAAGAAAAAAACTGTAAAAAAAATTATAATAATGTTTGTTGTATTGTCTGCAATGAAATACAAGTCAAATGTAAATTTAGAAATTACTTTCTTTTTTTATTTGCATTTTCCATAATGTCCCAACTTTTTATGATTTAGAGTTGTAAAGTAAATAATTTAATAAGAAACAACATTTAATTATGAATAAATTCATAACAAATGCTACATGAATAATAAATAAAGATCAACAAATGAATTACTTAACAATTAACAATAATTAACAACAAAAACAATTATTATTGGTGTTCTTGTTGTTAGATCAGTGGAAATGACATTAACAAAAATGTATTCACAACAACGGGCGATGCGGTGGCGCAGTGGGTAGCACAATCGCCTCACAGCAAGAAGGTCGCTGGTTCGAGCCTCGGCTGGGTCAATTGGCATTTCTGTGTGGAGTTTGCATGTTCTCCTCGTGTTCACATGATCCGGGTGCTCCGGTTTACCCCACAAGTACAAAGACGTGCTATAGGTGAATTGGGTAAGCTAAATTTTCTGTAGTTTATGTGTGTGAATGAGTGTGTGTGGATGTTTCCCAGTGATGGGTTGCGGCTGGATGGGCATCCGCTGTGTAAAACATATGCTGGATAAGTTGGTGGTTCATTCTGCTGTGGCGACCCCAGATTAATTAAGGGACTAAGCCGAAATGAAAATGAATGAATGAATATTCACAACAACAATAAAAAAAAATATATATATTAAATACAAACTAATGAACTAATATAATAATAATCTATTCATTATGAAGAAGAAAAGTACATGCTCCTTTGATTGAAAAATATGAATTAAATTAAAACCATATAATTAAATATAAGTTCTTAAACATGACCTGTCTTTACATTTTAACTTGAGAGTAATAACACCAGTCTAGTATCTCTCTCTAAAAATATCCTTTTTCAGATTACCAGATTACCATCTCTCCAATGCCACACGCCTGTTTACATTTTTAAAAATTAAATCAAAAGTTTTTTTTAAACACCCACTCACCCACCCACCCACACACACACACACACACACACACACACACAAAATTGACACTCATCCAACGTTTTGTTCAATTTTGGTTATTTTGAAGCAAGTCTATAATGTACAGCTCTATCCAGACCGCGTCTCCAGTGTTTCCCATGCAGTGTCTGCAGGGTGGAGGAGGGCAGGCTGATGAACACCACCTGCTTTGGCCTCCGTCTGACCCTCCGCCGCCCCCACAGAGAGGCATTCCTCACCCCTCACTCCAGAGTCATGTTTGTGCTGAGGAAGATTAGACAAATGAGCAGCCTGCACTTCATGCCTCTTTATCTAATGAGGCGGAGTCTGCGCTGCCAACAGCAGGATCCTGTTATACTGTCAGTCATTTACACTGAGCTCATATCATTCTCAAATATTACACATGAGCTAGCTGTGTTCTTATACTGATAATGTAATGTAAGCACCAGATTAGCACCAGATTAATGCTTGTTTACTTTAACGTATTGCTTTTGAGAGGAACTAAACATATATTTTTACAAAGTAACTGCACTCAAAAAAATGACATTTGCTGTTTGTTCGAACTGCTTAGTTAAAATGAGTTAAAACAACACAATTCCTGAGGGTTTTTTGTGACAACTTAATTGTTTTATGTTTAATTCACTTAAATTGTATAAAATGTAACGAGTTAACTTAATTCCTTCATGTTGTCTCAACACAAGCTGATTGTGTGGAACCCAGCATTTGTATGGTTAGTGTAATTAAATTACTTTTTGCTCAAAAAGTAAAGTAAGGGATTACTTTTATTTTTTGGTAACTACATGACAGTTATTTATAATGTATTTGTCTTAAATACTGTAAATAGATTCAACCGTTTTGCATCAATCAGTTCAGAGAAGCAGAGTTATTGTGTTTTGTTATACAAATACATTTTGCAAAATAATTCTATTTTTCAACTAAATAAGGTTGCATTTATCAAGACGATTGCACATGCTTATGAATGTCAGAGGTTAGTTCGTGACAATGTTTGGCATAAATTCTGAGTAACTGTATATATTTTTTTGTTATTCAGATATTTGTCAAAATAATTAGATATTAATTAATTAGATATGAATTAGATAAGAATGAACAATGTAAGAAATTAATGACAATATGTATGAAATATGGGGTCACTCATTTGAAACGTTTTGTGTTTTATAGTGTTAAACTTTTCTTAAGTATTAGATTTTATTTAAACCTAAAATACCTTTTTGGGCAAATTTAACGAATTAAAAGGGTTTAAATTTTATTGCCTATACATTTAGATTTGCAGGGAGTTTATATACTATCGAGACAGGTAAGTAATTACATTTATTTTCAAGTAATTTAAGTAATTTTAAAAAGTAATTTAAATTTTACTGATGTAATTAGTAATTAATTACTTGTTTAAAGTAACTTGTGTAACAATGGAACTAAACTTAAAACATTAGTCAGCAAATATCCAGTAGGTGCAGAAGACAAATATTGCCCTTTGCCGCCTGTCTTTACCTCCCATGAAAATACAAACAACACAAAACCCTCAGCTAGCCCTTTTGCTGCTCACTTCTTGAAGACTGTTAATGTATGCGAGATAAAAGATATTACAAAAATGTACATGTGCCTCCATAAAGGGGCAGTTCTCTTAAAAATGAACATTTACTCAACGTTATGCATCCTCAATTGGCTCCAAAGTGTGACATGTTCAAAACTGGTATCCACAGACTTTTACAATGGGAGAAAAAAATACAAATGGAAGTCAATGACTACCGCTTTTCAACATTCTTCAACACATGTTCCTTATTGTTCAGCAGAAAATAGCTCAATCAGGTTTGGGGCCACTTGAGGGTGCACATTGTCAGCTTTGGGCGATCTAACTATCCCTGTACTTATCTAACTATAAGTATTTTATTTTATTTATTTTACTGTTTTACTATGTTGCTTGAGGTGAAACACAACACAAAATGGCCTAAATATTAATTTACGTGTCAAACTAAATCATCATGTGCACAGAAATTCATTTATAGTTTAGATGCAACATTCTGCTTCAATTTCTGGTCCCTTTAATAATTACATATAGAATTTTAAAGATAACATAATAAGTATTTTCTGAAGTTAAGAGAGGTGGTTTAAGTAATGAGTGTCCAAAATAGTAATATAACACGTGTGCAAAGAATATTAGTGATCGGCTCTTATTAATTTCACTCTGGAAACGCTGTTGATGAATGCAAATACTGTCTGTATCAATATTTACATCTGTTGTACAGACTATACGTCCGTTTTAACAGAGAATTACATGAAATTGCGCAATTGTGTGCAACCTCAGAATATCAAACACATAAGTCCAATTCTGAGAGTACAGAAGTCATCCAAGCATTATATAAGTATTACTTTTATAACCTACTTCCGTTTATTGACATTTCAAAATGTATTCACTTGTTTTTGCACACAAAATGTAATAATTTTCCCACTGATGTTTCTTATAATATGTTCAAAATATTCTAGTGTGTCTTTATTTTATTGTCATGTATTCAATTCAAGCTTATTTTAAAATAACATCTAGATCGACGCTGTCGGCAGAAGAGAATAACAAATTACAAGGAAACCTGAAGTGCCGTTGAAAGAAAGGACAAAAATTTCAAGATTATTGCTCCATCTAGTGGAGATGCCACGACAAAACAAGCGATGTAGACTCGACCACCCCAATACCCCACCCCACCAGATTCATTATGAAGACAACATTTGAATATAATTTATTCTTTTGTTGTTTAGCAATCTCCACATTTAATCCAACGTTATATTCTAATTTTTTATGTTTTTTTTATGTTATGACAACATGAATGTCATCAAGGGCGTCACGGTGGCCCCGTGGGTAGCACGATCACCTCACAGCAAGAAGGTCGCTGGTTCGAGCCTCGGCTGGGTCAGATGGCATTTCTGTGTGAAGTTTGCATGTTCTCCCTGTGTTCGCGTGGGTTTCCTTTTCGGGTGCTCCAGTTTCCCCCACAAGTCCAAAGACACTATAAGTTTTATATAATACATTCTGTATATACATGCAGGTATGTATATACAGTATGTATTATATAAAACTTTATGATTTTATTCATTGTTTATATAATATGCTTTGTCAATGCTTGACAGAGAGAGAGAGAGAGAGAGAGAGAGAGAGAGAGAGAGAGAGAGAGAGAGAGAATCATAACGGTCGAGAACCCGCGACTCGAACAAGTGCGCAAGACACAACAAGAACAACTTAGAAGAGAGGAAATGATCAACACACAAGCAAGGTAAGCAGGCTAATAACCCAACATACGCGTTTGTTTTCTTTCGGTTTAGTCTTTGTGTACAGTATCAGTTCAGAGACTTACAGCATCTTGACTACATTGCTGATACGGTTTGGCGTTTTACTGTAGATTGCTGTACTAATTGTTTAAATAACGCAAACACAATGACCCCTTCATCTGCACTGCATTGCAACTCAAAAGAAAAATTGCATTATTTAACCTGAACGAAATGCTTCCTGTAAACGAACTATTGTGAGGAAAAAAGCATTTAGATTGGTGGAATCACATCTCCTTCTCTGCAAATATCCACTAGGTGTTGTATTGTTTTCCTCGTTTTATCCGAGGAAATGTTTAAATGTGCTCTACATTTAAGAGTGGTGGTGGTGACGGTGTACAGTACATCATGTTCTTTGCATCACCAGTATCATATTCGCGTCCTGGACAGCGCATTTGACCTGAAGGATCTATTCTCTACAATTACGGTGTCAGTCCTCGACGTTTATTTGCTGCATTTTTACACACAGTCGTTAAAGTTTGTGATTCAGCACTACATGTTCCTCCATCTCCGGTGTCAACCGGTTTACATGATTACATGCGCGCGTCCTTCAGCAGGACGTTACGTAATGCTAGAGCTCGCAGCAGGTCCATACAAAAAACACACAAACATATTCATCCTTGAAGAATATTGGAATAAATAAGCTTTCCACTGATGTATACTGCATAGGACAAAATTTGCTCCAGATACAACTATTTGAAAATCTGGAATCTGAGTGTTCAAAAAAGAAAAGACAAGAAAAATACTGAGAAAAACACATTGTTTGACTCGTAACTCGTACATAAAACAATTATTGAAAACCACGCATATTCTTCACTGCACTTCTATTCATTTTAATACATTTAATTGATGGGAAGACCATCTTTCATGTCCTTTTTGGCTGTCAGATGGATGGAATGGATTCAAGTTGCTAGTCCAGTCCAGTCCAGCCCATCCCGTAGATGTGCAGTTGAACTAAGATCTGGGGAATTTGAAGGCCAGGGCAACACCTTCAATTTTACATCATGCTCTTCTCAAAATTCCTAAAAAAATTTATGCATGGCAGGATGCATTATCCTCACCGCTGCAGCAACCCACAAGCCTTGCCATTTTTGACCCATTTATGGCCTTGCATATAAAAAAAGACCCTTGTCAAAGTTTTTAGATTTTATTCTATATGCTTCTGCATAAAAGTTTGCGTCACCCTCACCGTATCTTGAAGCTTGATAGTTCAGCACCAATTATGGTCAATAAAATCAAAGTTCAAGGTTCTGTCTTGTGTTTGTGCAGAGCTGTTCTCCTGGATTCAGCATGTGTGCTCCGCTGGGTCAGGCTGCAGGCTCCGGGGCCTCAGTGGTGCTCCTGATGCCCCTCATACAAAAATGAGCACAGCCGGACAAGATGTGAACAGGGATCTGAAACAAGATGTGCTCCTTTACAAGGTGAGCCCATCACCACCAATGGAGATGCTTGATTGCCAAAGCCACATTGTAAAACCGCATAAATTGTTTTTTTAAGTTAGTAAAACTTTTCATTTTTATTTTATACTACGTTTGTGATGAGTAATTTCATTTAACTCATTTTTCTGTCTGGTTTTACAGTGTGTACATAAGAAATGTTTTAACTAAGACGGTCCATTACTGTAGCGTTCAATACTTAAAGGGACAGTTCACTCAGAATATAAGTGATTCAAAATATTTATGAATATATTTTTTCTTCTGTTGAACGCAAAAGAAAATGTTGAAGAATTTTGGAAACCAGCAGCCATTGACACCCACTGTAGAAAAAAAATAATATGAAAGTCAGTGGCTGCTGCTTTCATCTAAACAGAAGAACAAACTCAAACATTGTCATTTTGTGGATGAACTGTTCCTTTAAGTGGTCCAAATGGGTCCAAACTAGCTACTTTTGTTTGTGTTTATGAGATGAGCAAAATAATTGGTTTGTATAGGAAAGTACAGATTGCATAATAATTGTAATCATTATTATTTGTGTGTGTGTTCATGAAATGTCCTTCAGGATGGGAAGTTAACAGTGAAACAGGTATCCTCGCTGGACAGTGACTCATCAGTGCTGCTCTTTCAGTACGAGCTCAGTGAGCAGTTGTCATGGAGCATGCAGACTGTGCTATCTGGCCACAGCCTCTTTGTTGGTTTACCAAATGGAGAACTTCTTAAAGGCACCAAAGAAGGGTAAGCCATTAGTATGGACTGCACTCTTTTTCCTGTTGAACAGTTCATATCCTGTTTGGTACAGTTACTAAAACTGTACACTGTCCTTGTATTGTTTCAGTACCAAACAGGTGCAGCACACTGCCTTATGTGTCTGTAACCTGCAGTGTTATTGAGTAATATTTGTTCACTAATTGTTTAATTTATATTTTGAATTAGCTTTTACTCTTTAGCTTTATAATTTCAGTTTCAGAATTAGCTTTATAATTTCAGTTTTGGTTTTAAGTGTTTTAATTCAGTTCCACCTTTGGTTTTGTTTTTTTCTCATTTATTTCCAGTAATTTAATATAAATAATATAAACCTATTTCAGTTAGCTCCCTTTTACATTTCTTTGTTTACTTTGGTTCAGGTTTTAGCTATTATAGTATGAGATATATACAGTATATAGTATGAGATATATATATATTACAATAATACCCTAGTATACTGGCAGGACAAGCAACTTTTGACAAAGCAAAAGCAAAGATTGACCAAGACCTATATAGCAGTGAGATACTGTGAATGGAGTCCCTCTGTCACATTTAAGAGAGGTTATGAAAGTTTCAGAACTTCCTAAGCCTGGCCTAAAAAGGTCTTGCGTAACTACTTTCTACTTTCTCACTGTTTCTTTTACAGGGAAACACATTTAGACACAGGTGGAACAATTACATAACGGCATGGTTCACTCATATTTATGTGATTGGGTAAAAAGAAAATATACTGTGGAATAAGTGGACTAATATTTGTTTTGAAGAAAAAGGTCAACTGACATGGTACTCATCATCACTGACTTGATGCTGAATTATAACTCTATTTCAGCATAAGAAATAACATTTCTAGAACAGGTAATGTCAGAAATTACTGCTTATATTGAATATGTTTTTGAAACTTTATGGCAAGGAGTTTTTGAGATTTCTGTATTTCCTCATTCGAATTCATAAAAAAAAATTGTTCATTGCAAATAGTTGCAAACAATTTAATATATGGGCTGAATTAAAATAAATTAAGTTGAACATTACTAAATTTAATTTGTTTGTTTAAATTCAGCCCACATAAAAAACACTTAACCTAAAAAAAAGGTAAATCCAATGAAGTGTTTTTCAGTCCAAGTTTTTCAGTGTTTTTCTACATGTGATGAACTGAATTTGAAGGCTTTGGTGTGAACGGACTTTTCTTGAAAATTGGATTTTAAAAGAATCTTTTCTTTTTTACTCTTTTCCCTTTTGAAGGCTCACTGCTGTTTTAGAGTTTGCAGAGGAGAAACTGAAGATCAGTCATGTATTTGTCTGGTTCATGAAGAACAGGCCAGATAAATGTAAGTTCAGTATGAGTGGTTTTGACCTGCTGGAAATGAGTTGAGTCTCACTGTCTCACATGCAATCATAGGTTTAGTCTTTTAAGGTACACCCACCAATGGTGTTGACAGAAAGTTTGACATAAAAAAAAAATCTAATTCCGGAGATGTAAAGTAATGAATTACAAATACTCAAATTACTGATGAGAAGATGAAGGATGTGTACTGTATGATGACTGGCCTTAAACAATACAGAATCTTACGTTTTCAAATGCATGCACAAATCAGTGCTGCACAAGATTGGTTTGTAGAGCCAAGTACTTTTACTCAACTAGCAATATTTTTTTTGGTGGTTTAATTAATGGTATGTTTACATGATTATTTTTAATTTCAGAACTCTTTCCACCAGTCTAATTCTGGTTTAATAACTTGTGGTTTCTGTGACTTTGCTCTTTCTCAGTGCTCCTTACCAGAACATTCTTCTACCTTGGCTTTGAACTTGTAAAGCCAGATCATCTTATTGCATCAATAGCAGGAGATTTGCGTCTTATGGTCTACACAATACAACAAACTCACTCATCTGAGGAATAACTGCAGAACCTTTACCATACACATCATTTTAGAACTTGTTGCTACTTGGACTAAATACAAAACCAGCAAACAGTGGTTCGAGGGGCATCCAGGGTACATCAGCTAAGTAATTGAAAAAATCTGGAAAATCTTAACCCAATTGATCATTCAAAATATAAGTTTATTTGTTTGTCCAAAGAAATACAATCTTTACATTAAATGTAAATTATGTGTTCAAAATATCATTTGTTCAGGGTAAAACATCAATATATTTGTGCCGTTGTTGTATGTGAAATGTCTCACAATAACTCAGATAACATGTCTGGGATTTATGCACTGAATAGCTATTCTTGTGTGCTCTGTGGTATAAATTTTGCCTAACATTTTTGTGTGATAATAAACATATGTAATCTAAATTAAAGCAATACTGCATGCTGTACTGTACACTTTTGTTGCACTTTATGAATTACAGACGTTGGTCTTTCAGTAAAACTACAAATAAAATGATGTTCTATAAGTGTACATAGGCCTACTGGAAATTGAATTAAACATGATTTGAATATGAATGTCATGATTGATTAGAACGGGTTGATTTCAGTCTTTTAGATCCCATAGACCCTGATACAATCATCATAATGTTAAGGACCCCCATTGTAAAATGTTAAACTGTTTATAACTCTTAAAAAAAGGTTGTTTATTATGAATAAATCATTAACATTTCTACAATGCAGCTCTACCTTTTTCCATTTGACAAGAGGAGAACTGGTCCCCCGGAATGAAGCTGATTTCACCCATTTTTTTTTTATTAAAGTTTCTTGCCACCGCCATCTCTGACTAATTGTTTGAGGTCAGTGGAACTGCTCCTCAGTGGACTGTATTCCAAAAAAGTGACATTTTTATTATATATACACATATTACATATATTATATATACTAGATCCACACCAGCATTCAACCACTATGCTGCTACACGACTGATATGCTGAATATGTCCTGCAAACTGAAATGTTATAACTTTTTTCCATCCATCTAAAACGGCTTTGACACAAACTACATTGTACAAACCCTACTAAAATAAAGACGACTTGACATCCATGAAACTCTTCAGTGTACATTGAAATAGAGTTCTTCAGAATATGAAAAAAATGAAAAAAATTCACTAAAATGTTATTTTGGGGGGATTGCATTTACACAGACCCCCAGTACCTCCCTTAAGTCCCCTGGCTGGACTGGAATAAACGGTTTCTGCTTCTATGCACTGTATTAGCTTAAAGTTTATCCTTGTATTATTCTTGAGTTTTTGGTGGTATAACAACAGGAACAATTAACAGCTAATCATTTGTTGTCTGCATTATGGAATATGGGTCATTTTTCAAATGAAGTCTTAAATTACTACTTACCTCTGGAAAAAGTCTGGAGTCTGAAGCTTTATCTCCAAATGTTATACATTTCTTGCAGTCTGTATAAACAAAATATATATTTTTAAAATAAAGTAAGGTAAATCAAACTGGGTGTAAAACATAAAAATGTTCATTAAAATTAGAATAAACAAATAAAGAAACTAGCATTCAATTATAATTTTGCTAAGTGACTAAAAACTCACCTTGATCAAGGTCAGTAGGACCTTTCACAATTGTTTTATGGTTTAGAGTTGCAACATACACTTACGCTATCCTATATATTACGTTACATGCAAATATTAAATTAATTACGTTTTTTTTTACACAAAAATTGTTTTAAATTAAACTTCATTTAATTAAATCAATAACGTGAAAATGATGACACTTACAGTATTTCACCAGAACCTTTATCTACCCTACGCCCAGTGAAACCCAAAATCTCGTAACACCGGTCGATGAACTTTAACCTGTAATGGAATGTCAGATCGAGGCGCTCTGATTGGTCAGTTCAGTAGAGTGACGCGGAAAGCGTCATCGCCATCACTACCGATTCATACCATGTTCAGTAGCCGGTGAGCGGCTACAGCTGCTTGCCATCATCCTGCCCTGAACTGAATAACCCCTGTCAAATTAAATATGCTATATCATTGATTCACCTCTGCTGCACGGTAAGACCTTTACATTTGTTGTTTAAGTGGAACCGAGCTGATATAAAGCAGAGCTCAACTGTCCATTCAGAAACACGAGAGCTGCGCTAACTAGCAACTTCATATGTTTTTATTAATATTGGCAGAATATGAGCGTTTGCATTTACAAAACAGCTCCGAATCTCCGAGTCGTCGACACTGACTTCGTTTATCGGAACGTTACGTGAAATATCGGCAACTTATTACGTTACTGAGATGTTGTTAACACTAGTGTGAGTTTAGCTCAGGCATGTAACGTTACACTGAAAGCTAATGCACTAGTAGTGTGACTTCATGAATCCTAATGAACCAGGGGACTTTTAGGTGTTTTCGAGAACTAATAGCGCAGACTCCTAGTGCTTGTATTATATTAAAAACGAGTGTCGAAGTGATCGTTCACACAAAAATGAAACTATGTATTACACTTTATTTCTTCTGCAGAATATGACAGAAGCTATTTTGGGAAATGTTATTTTGTCTGTACAGCGGAAGTCCGTTGTCTATATACCCACATTATTCAAAATATATTATTGTGAATTAAAGGGATAGAAAAAAAAAACGTCATCTTTTACTCATCCCTGACTTGTCCCAAAACTGTTTGAGATTCTCATGGTTGGAAACACAAGGAAGGCATAATGAAGAATGTTGGACAAAGCCATTGACTTTAATTGTGTGTTTTGTTTCCATTGTGAATGACAACGGCTTTCTCCCAACATTCTTCACAATGTCTCGTTTTGTGTTCAAAAGAAGAAAGAAATTCATAAAGGTTTAGAACAGAATGTCAATTTTGAAGTTCACTGCATTTGTAGTAGCAGATCCTCCTCATATTGTAGACATGTGCCTAGGTTAATTATTATCTTCTTTATATGGCTTGAGTTTTGCAAAACCCTTTGTAAAAAGAACTATAGCCGTGCATGCACACTGTTAATGTGAACCTTTTATTGCACTTTGGGAAACGACTATTAACAAGGTCTCTCAGAGAACTACAAATAAAACTGGTTATCCAACTTTTTGACTTGAGTATTAGCAAGTAGATAGATCTCTGAACACTATATCTATAAATACTATCTATAAACCTTTTATAAGGTCTTTAAGTCTTTAAATCTGTTTGTGTTTCTTTCTGCTGTTCAACACAAAATAAGTTTTTTGAAGAATGCTGGACACCTGTAGCCATTGACTTCCACATATATATATATATATATATATATATATATATATATATATATAT
>CAIGQW010034093.1:537464-558374 GCA_903798125.1 Danio choprae
ACTGTTTGTATGTATATATATATATATATATATATATATATATATATATATATATATGTATATATATATATATATATATATATATATATATATATATATATATATATATATATATATATATATATGTATATGTATTTATTTATTTATATTTTATTTTATTTATTTATTTATTTATTTATTTATTTATATTTTATTTTATTATTATTATTATTATTTTTTATTATTTTTTTCCCCTACTATGGATGTAATGACTACCGATTTCCAACATTCTTCAAAATATCTTTATTTATGTTCAACAGCTGAAAGAAACTCAAACGAATTTGAAACCGCTTGAGGTTGAATAAATGGTTTTTATTATTGGGTGAACTATCCCTTTAATAAGAAATTTATGGCATTCAGAAAGTTAAGAAACTTAAGAATTTTGATAAGAATGTTAATTAGTTCATGTGTTTTCTATTTTATGACTACTACCATCTCTGAAACGGCTTGAATTGGAGAAAATTAAGTATTTATTGGATTTATATATAAATCGTTCATCCCAGTCATGTTGTTCCAAATGTGTATGACTTGCCTTTTTTAGTGAGACATGTAAAATGCAGCCCAACATCTGCTTTAGTGTCCCATTGAAGAAAGTTCAGCATAACTGATGCTACAAGTCTTAATTCTTTGTGAATCCATTTTTAGTTAGCCTGGGACTGATGCTGGGCGCTACAGACAGGAAACATGCAGCAGAAGCGCAACATTCAAATCATAGAATGGGAGGACTTGGACAAACGCAAGTTCTACTCCTTTGGACTGTTCATGACCATGACCATCCGTGCCACGGTCTACCCAGCCACGCTGATCCGCACCAGACTGCAGGTTCAGAAGGGGAAATCTCTCTACACTGGGACCTACGACGCCTTTCGGAAGATTCTCAGAACTGAGGGTCTGAGAGGACTCTATAGGGGCTTCATGGTGACCACGTTCACACTCATATCAGGGCAGGCTTACATAACCACTTATGAACTGGTAAGGAAATATGTCTCCAGCTACTCTAAAGACAATACGCTGAAGTCTTTAGTGGCAGGAGGCTCAGCGTCACTGGTGGCCCAGAGCATTACTGTTCCCATAGATGTTGTGTCACAGCAGCTCATGATGCAGGGCCAAGGAGAGCATCTGACCCGCTTTAGAGTTAAACCCAAAACACTATCGGGAGCAAAGCACTCTGTGTTTTTCGGCCAGACGAGAGACATTATTGGACAGATATTTGCAGCAGATGGCATTCGTGGGTTTTACCGAGGTTATGTGGCATCTCTTCTCACATACATCCCCAACAGTGCTGTTTGGTGGCCCTTTTACCACTTCTATGCAGGTGAGAGATGTGGTAATAAGCGTTTTTTAGTCAACGTACAGTACTGTTTGTAAGTTTAGGGTCAGGAGGTTTTTTTTTTCTTTTCCTGTACAGCAATGATGCTTTAAATTGTTCAAAAGGTAAGTTGTATCACAGCTTTCTGAAAAAGTAACACTGACAACTGTAGTAATAACTAGGCTCACACAGAATCTGCACACACTGAAATACACATATTTCTTAGCCCATCTAAGAGTCTATGTATGTACTTATGTAAAATGTGTGTAAATATATATTAAGTTTTTAATTTTAGCAATATTATTAAATAATATGCAAATGTTTATATGATTTATTTACAATAGTTAAGTTAGAGACTTGATTTTTGTCCAAACAAGTGGATATAATAGGATTTGCATTGTAAACCTTAATTAAATACAATTCAAATGTTGTGGTAAGTTAATATACTCGCAAAAACATTTTGCATAAATGTGTTGCTTTTATTTTAACTAAATTCTGCGCAGAAATGGCAAACACTTTTGTCTGGCTCTAGTAATAACTGCAGAAAAAAAACAGTTTTGCTATCACATGAATAAATTGCATTTAATTAAAATAAAATAGTAAAATATAATTATTTTAAAAACATGAAACAGTATCATACTTTTAAACTGTAGTGGATCATTTCAATCTGTTTGCTCATTGTGGCAATATATTGTGAATATATATTTGAGAGGCACTTTTATGAAATGTTCACATTCTATATTTAAAATGCTGTTCAGTATTCAGTATTGTTTTTTTAAGCATGCTCTTTTTGTCTCCACAGAACAGTTGTCCAAAATGGCTCCCAGTAACTGTCCTCATCTGGTGCTTCAGGCAATGGCTGGACCTCTAGCAGCTGCCACTGCCTCCACTGTCACCAACCCCATGGATGTCATCAGGGCTCGGGTTCAGGTGATTCCCATTGCACACAGCATCAAATCAGACAATGATATAAACAGCTGTCATCCCAGCAAGTGTAAACTGAACACTGATTAACTATCAAAAACCTGCTTGTTGCATTAAATATTTAAATGCAAATTGGCTAACCAGCAACACAATAAATAGCTTGGCTCGTATCATATTGGACCCGATCTTTCTTTCAGATCTGCCATAATTCTAGAGGTGTTGGAAATACTCCTGAGATTTTTGTCTGTGCTTTTTGACTATGCTGACATGATCATATACTGATGTGAATCTCTCTATGAGATTGAGATCTGGGTACTTTGAAGGCCACCGGAGTACACTGAAGTCAATGTCCTATTCTATAAACAAGTTTGAAATTAGATTTATGATGGGCATCATTATCCTGCTGGAAGAAATCATCACATAATGGTTACACTGTGGTCATTAAATACAAATGATCATCAACAAATCTCAGTTAGATTTAGACATAGTTCATGGTTTTTTTTTGTGTGTGGGGCAAGGAAATATTCTCACTATCAAGCATAAATTTATTTAATAGGCTAGCATTGTATTAAGAAGCAGTTAGTGTACCTTATAAAATGCCCATTCTGTTTTCTTTCAGCATTTGTCATATTTTCCTAAATCCTAAAAGAACTAATATCAGAAATGTCTGACTGTTTGTTTGGGCAGGTGGAAGGCCGGACATCAGTCATCGAGACCTTTAACCAGCTGATCAGAGAAGAAGGATTCTGGGGCTTGACCAAAGGCCTCTCTGCTCGCATCATATCCTCCGCACCCACAGCAATAGTCATGGTGGTTGGTTATGAAACACTCAAAAAACTCAGCCTACGTCCAGAGCTGGTTGACTCCCGACACTGGTAGAACAAAAAGAAACTGTACAGTGTCTTTCATCTTCCCTGAGACCCTTCCACTCCACCTTCTTATTCGGTTTTGCCTTGAAATCTCCTGCCTTGTGATGCTTCAGTGTGACTCTGCTCATTGCTCATTGTGGGTGATGGTGGAAATTAGTTGTTTTTTTAGCTAATAGTAACACTGCAGCTTTAAGCTGTTTGATACTGGAGAAAAATGCTGCTCAGGTTTGTAATCATTGTGAGAGGCACAAATAATTTTTGTAAATGAATTTTTAAAAGACGTATGTAATCAAACAGATCGAATGTTTCAGAAAAAGAGGGGTTTTAGTACAGTTAGTGACTAATTTATTGTGTAAGTGGTATTTTAAATGTCTTTGCTCATTGTTGACTTTCAGTAGAATATGAACAATATTTCTTTTAATATATATTTAATTTGCAGAGTTCACTTTACCAGGCCATCCCCACAGTGTCTTTTTATCAGTAGTAGTGTGATTTATATCATACTGTATTACATTTAAATGTATGTATGTAACTAGATTGTCTTCTGAATGTGCTTTTTTGTTGGTGGGATATTTTTCTGTTGCCAAAGCTGGGTGAATATTCAAGGAAAATCTGTTAATGATCTGTTGCTGAAGATGCTGAATACTCAAACTGATTGTAAATATATCATATTATATATGTGTGAATCAGTGAAATCATATTTCCGTTTTCTCCTTTCAAATTTGGTAATCTCTGTGTGCATTCTTCAGGTTCTGGCACCATTGCATACTCAAATACCATTCAAATTTTGCTGCCCACTTAACAGTGTGTTTGATTTTTGAAATAACATCTCTTGGACATGGCGACAACACTAACACAATACAATCAGGATATTGTGTTACTAGTAGAAAAAAAAAGTGCTTTTGCTGATATAGAAAATTACAGAATACTTTGTGCATTGTACGTTTGCAGGTTTTTTTTTTTTCATACACACCAAAATTACACCCAAAAGGAAGTTGAAAGGTTAAAGTGTGACCTTTTTCCTTCCATAAAATCAAAGTGAATAGGGGTCAAGGGTTGTCGAGTGAAATACTTAAGCACTCTTCATATTTTTCATCCAATAGATTGTCTGAAACTGAAGTTCATTTCAGATCTTGCAAACCATGTTCACCTCATTGGATTAGTTCACCCAAAAATGAAAACTCTAATTACTCATACGTTGTTTCAAAGCCTTGAGGCCTCTGTTCATCTTCTGAACACAAATAAGAATATAAGCTGAAATCGGACTGCTCCTTCATCCACCATAGACACTAATGATCCTGAGACAATCAAAAGGAGCCAAATATATTGTCAAAACATTCCCCGTGTTACTTCAGTGGTTAAACTTTAATCATACGAAGCTCTAAGAACACTTTTGTGTAAAAAAAAAAACGAAAATTACTTTGATCGCCTATGATCAGATCAGGCTGCGCGTTTACAATGGGCAATATCACGCTTACGTTGCCTCTGACTCTAATGGCAATTAGTCGTACTGTCTTTAGTAAACGCGCACACTGACCTGATGCGGGAAAGCAGATATAGGCAAACAAATTTGTATTTACAGTTTTTAGGACACAATTGTTTTGGAACTTTGTATGATTAGAGTTGAACCAATTAATTCACATTAAATGTTTTGTCTTGTTTCCTTTTCTGAATTTTGAACGTCTCGGCATCATTGCTGTCAGAGAGAGAGTTCTCAGATTTCATCTAAAATGATAAATAAACATTCCATGGGATTGAAACCACATGAGGGTGAGTAACTAATGGCAGAATTTACATTTTTGAGTGAACTAACTATTTAATGAGTTTTTAAACTACACTATATTCAAATGCCGTCTGTGAAGTAGCTGTGAAATGTCAAAAGAGAAGAGAAGTGTACTGTAAATGTCGTCCGGTAATTTTACTCGCGACCACTAGAGAGCAGGCGCTTATAAAGAGTGAACTTGTGCTTTGCTCGGGTCAAGTTTTGTTTCGTTTAGTCATAGAGAAACCTGACTAATCCGTGGCCGTCACACTAATTACTGATTTAGCGTCCACTGCTAATGTAACGTTTTTTTCCCCTTTTCGTTTTTACTTCATCACGACTACTATACAGCGAAGCAAATCAATAGTTTAGCTTTGAATAATTTAAACATACAGTATAGGGGAATCTGAGGTTTTGTGTGAGCATCAACAAATTAATACTTCATAGTATTGATAAAAATGCCAAAATAATAGCAAACTGAGTCAAGAGTTTATAACTTGCTCCCCAAATATCTGTGAAAAAAGAACTGTAACACTTTTTTTAGTGTATGCTTGCATAATTATGCATGCTAAACCTAATTTTAACCATATAGTATGTGTAACTAATTATTATTACTCCTTAGTTAATGAGCAGTTACATAGTTATAAGGACATCTTAAAATAAAGTGTTACCAAAAGAACTCTATACTGTATTTTAGGTAATACTTTACAATTAAGTCCATTAGTTGTTCAAACAGCATTAATTAATGCATTAACTACTAATGAACATTGCATTTGTTACAATCCTCATTCATCCTTGGCAACTTTTCTGTAGTTAGATAACAGCTGTTCATTAGTAGTTATGCTCATGCTCCGATAATCAGTATTTACATTTCTAAAACCAAAAAATCATTGTTGATATTTGTTACATAAACTCTAACAGGTGTTTAACATTGTTACAAATGTTAATAAATGGGATGTTATTATAAAATATATTTTCATAAAATAAATTTTCAGATATTGTGCCGGGGACACGGTGGCTCAGTGGTTAGCACGGTCACCTCACAGCAAGAAGGTTGCTGGTTTGAGTTCCGGCTGGGTCAGTTGGCGTTTCTTTGTGGAGTTTACATGTTTTCCCAGTGTTGGCGTGGGTTTCCTCCTGGTGCTCCGGTTTCCATCACAGTCCAAAGACATGCACTATAGGTGAATCGAATAAACTAAATTGGCCGTAGTGTATGTGTGTGAATGAGTGTGTATGGATGTTTCCCAGTGATGGGTTGCAGCTGGAAGGGCATCCGCTGCATAAAACATATGCTGGATAAGTTGGTGGTTCATTCCGCTGTGGCGACCCCAGATTAATAAAGGGACTAAGCCGAAGGAAAATGAATGAATGAATGTGTGACTGTCAACAGGTAATTAGAATAATGTTTACTAAACTGCTAAAGGATAAAAAATAACTTTGTCATTATAATAATAGTACAACTAAATTTGCAATAAAGCAGCAATAAGAAATACAAGAATAAACAAAAAAATAATGCATTTTTATAAAAACATATGAACTGCATATTAAATTGATTTAGCAATGGTTCTCAACATGACTATAAAATTATTTATTTTATAGTGTATATTATTATTTTAATAATTAAACCAAAATAAACAACATAAAAACAGCATGTCTTATTTTAATGAACCCATCAAACAACTGTTCCTAACAATGTTTCTGATTTGAATATAGTGGCCAGTTCTGCTGTTTATCATGAACTTTTGTATTTTTATAGTTATGCCAAGCTCTAAAATATTTTTTTTTGTTGTAAAAATTGTTCAAAAAAAGTAATGAAAACTTATATATTCATTCATTCATTCATTTCCTTTTCGGCTTAGTCCCTTTATTAATCTGGGGTCGCCACATCGGAATGAACCACCAACTTATCTAGCATATGTTTTACACAGCGGATGCCCTTCCAGCTGCAACCCATCACTGGGAAACATCCGTACACACTCATTCATACACATACACTACGGACAATTTAGCTTACCCAATTCACCTATACTGCATGTCTTTGGACTGTGGGGGAAACCGGAGCACCCGGAGGAAACCCACGCCAACTGACCCAGCTGAGGCTCGAACCAGCGACCTTCCCACTGAAGGTCCAGTGTTCTGAATTCCAGAATTTCTGTTTAATGGAAAGAGAATTTTCTTTCAACACATTTATGAACATAATAGTTTTAATAACTCATTTCTAATAACTGATTTCTTTTATCTTTGCCATGATGACTACATAATATTTTACTAGATATTTTTCAAGATATTAGTATTCAGCTTAAAGTGACATTTAAAGGCTTAACTTAATTAAGTTAATTAGACAAGTTAGGATAATTAGGCAAATCATTGTATAACGATGGTTTGGTCTGTAGACAGTTGAAAAAAATATTGCTTAAGGGGGCTAATAATATTGACCTTAAAAATAAAAAAATGGTTTTATTCTAGCCAAAATAAAATGAATAAGACTTTCTCCAGAGGAAAAAAATTATAATAAGTAATACTGTGTAAAATTCTACTATATAAATAAAATATATATATATATATATATACAGTGTTCAGCATATATGAGTACACCCCCCACAAATCTCTCATTTAAATGAATATTTCCTATAGGATGCTTTACAATATTATTCATTCATTCATTCATTTTCATTTCGGCTTAGTCCCTTTATTAATCTGGGGTCGCCACAGCGGAATGAACCGCCAACTTATCCAGCATATGTTTTACGCAGCGGATGCCCTTCCAGCTGTAACCCATCTCTGGGAAACATCCATACACACCCATTCACACTCATACACTACGGACAATTTTAGCTTACCCAATTCACCTGTACCGCATGTCTTTGGACTGTGGGGGAAACCGGAGCACCCGGAGGAAACCCACGCCAACACGGGGAGAACATGCAAACTCCACACAGAAACGCCAACTGACCCAGCCGAGGCTCGAACCAACGACCTTCTTGCAGTGAGGCGAACATGCTACCCCCTGCTCCACTGTGAGGCCCACTTACAATCTTATATTTGTGCATATACATTAGTTTAGTCAGTACTGAAGCCAAATCTGGAGCTAATCTAACAAAATAACTTACAATAATGGTTTAAAAATCAGTAGCCCAAATTTACATGTTAGGGAAAAATAGCAAAACTAAAAATATATACAATTTTGTTGAAATGTTGTTTTTGCAATATTTTGCATGAATTTAAATGTATTATCTTTCCATTTCTAAAGATGTTCTGTGACAAAAATATTATTTTAATAAATATATCTGTTTAATAAATCTGTTTTGAGCAAATGCATCAATATATATTACCCATATTCACTGAGAAATGGATAAAAAATATTCATTTTCAAAATGGGGTGTACTCATATATGCCAAGCACTGTATATATAATTATTATATTATTAATGTGAATATAATATATTAATATAATATTAATTATTATAAGCAAACAGCATAAATAGCTGTAAATTCAAAAGCTTTTTGGCACTGATAGGTTGCGTCTTCAAGACTGAGATGAGCTGTTCCCCGAAGTTCCCCAAGTGCACTGCCCCCTACAGTGTGTTTGTCTTGAGGCAGTGGAGTTTCTTTCTGCTCTGGTTTAATATTAGTTCCACAGCAGTGCTTCTGTAAAGCCTGAGGTTAGAGATGAGACAAATGTTTCCCTGTAGCTACATTCATGTGATGGTTAGTTGCGCTTCTCCTCAAGCTTTTGGAGAGGGGAGAGAGATGATATTACGCATTCAAACTTAAGATTTCAATTCTCATGTTTGCGAGATCTCATTAATCCTTTTCCGTCAGTAAGAAAGCTTTGAAAGTTTGATGAATCTGCTTCGGCATGAACTGATCTAAAGGGAAAAGCAACTTCCTAAACAAGAATAATCTGCTGTATAACTCCAAAAGTTCAAAGTTTATTTGCTCAACTGGGACGCCGGTGAAATGTTAGTTTCTTTTGTGTTTTTTTTGCAGAATACCAGACTTTTTTATACACACTGCTGCAATATAACTGAGAAAGATCATAAAACAGCCTGTGTATGCACTGAGAATATAAAACACACAGAGAATATGCTATTGGCTCCTAATGCAATTCACAACTCCCACATTTTTAAGGCACATAATTGAATCATAATAGAACAATGGCCTGTTATCAGTGTGTTTGCGGCCATATTTTGTGATGGGGTGCAAACATGCAGCAGTGATTAAGCAGCGTTGCGATCGGGCCTCAACCCTCAGGCGAGGAAAGTGCTGCCAATGATCCATGTCTCAGCCAGAACACAATGGCACAGACTTCATCACTGGAGCCAAAACCACTATCTTACGCCTGCAACCGATACGGTCCACTGAAACCAACATTATTGTCCTCTCCCATACAACTCACATTTCATAGCAATTGTGTAGCTGGTTTGTCTATAAAAGATAGTCTATTTGAAGCTGAGAATTCACTTTTTTATATATATAAACCAGTCTCGAAACCGCTAACCTCTCATTAGTGTGAATATGGGAAAAAGATTTTTACTATGTTTTTACTGCATTTATCACATTTTTTTACTTTTACATTTTGTAATTAAATTATTTATAGAAGTTACGTGAAATTGCATATATGAACTACCACCAATGACCAGTATTAACCCCACTATAGGAAGGGGAATTAATACAATTTATTTTCATTTATAACTCATAGCTACTCCAAATAAATAAAAACTATACATTTATTTATTAAAATGTATTGTTATTATAGTTTAATCACAAAATAGTATATTTATGGCTAGGGCAGCACTGTGGCTCAATGGTTAGCACTGTTGCCTCACAGCAAGAAGGTCGCTGGTTCGAGTCCCGGCTGGGCCAGTTGCCATTTCTGTGTGGAGTTTGTATGTTGTCCCTGTGTTCACGTGGGTTTCCTCAAATAATTTCCATTAAATTATTCAAATAATTTAATGTCTGCATCCAGTGCATAAACTAATGTTAACAGATGTTAACTAATAAACTAATGTTTTCCTTCGGCTTAGTCTCTTTATTCATCAGAGGTCGCCACAGTGGAATGAACCGCTAACTTATCCAGCATATGCATTACACAGCGGATGCCCTTGCAGCTGCAATCCAGTACTGGGAAACATCCATACATACTCATTCACACACATACACTACGCCCAATTTAGTTTATTCAATTCATTTATAGCGCATGTCTTTGGACTGTGGGGGAAACCGGAGCACCCGGAGGAAACCCACGCAAAGATGGGGAGAACATGAAACCTTCACACAGGAACGCCAACTGACCCAGTTGGGACTCGACCTTCTTGCTGTGAGGCGACAGTGCTAACCACTGAGCCACCGTGTCGCTCCTGCAAAAAAACATTTTTTTTATTAATTAAGTAACACACATTGAATCAAACATGACATTTAAAATGTATTTTTTTACCTGCAAAATGTATTCCAGTATGTTTTTTAAAATAAATACTTAAAAAACTCCACTTTTATTTATTTATTTTTAAATAGGCACATTTTGCAACTCCACCAGAGTTAAACAGTTGAGTTTTTAAATTAGTTAAAATCCATTCAGCCGATCTGGAGCACTTTTAGCTTAGTTTAGCATAGGTCATTGAGTCGGATTAGATCATTAGCATCTTGCTCAAAAAGAGTTTCTATAATTTTCCTATTTAATGGCTGTAGCAGATGCACTGTTATTACTAAACGCCTCAGAATAGTCCCCAGCGCTTTAGGTCCTACACTTGCACCATTAGTTCTGCATAATATCTGCAAAATATCACTGTGCCTGCTGCAGTCAAACTGCAGCCAAAGTTCATTCATCATTATGCCAAAATAAGAGTATAGTTCCTAGCCATATCAGAAATAGCAACTTTACAGTTTCTGTCTACATGATGTAACTACAGAAGACTCAAGCTTTAAGAATCTGTTTTTTGACATTTTTGAGCGAGATGCTAATGGTCTAATCCGATTCAATGATTTATGCTAAGCTAAGCTAAAAGTGCTTCCATCAGATCCAGAGATCAGCTGAACGGATTCAAAGATGGTAAAACTCAACCGTTTTACTCTGTGACTTGTAAAATGAGCCTATTAAAAAGAGTGGAGTGTAGTTAACCAGTGTTAACAAATGAAGCCTTATTACAAAGTGTGCATATTCCTAAATTGTCTTAATATCACAATAAAATTGCTGCTGAGAAAATCGTTCCTCGATAGAAGAAGTAAAATCTCTGATGACTCGATCAGCGATAAGCATAAGGTCAACACAGATAAATGATCAAGCAAATATCAGATGGACTGCAGTTTGAAACGCTGCTCTTCATAGTCTTTGGCTCAGAGCGGCGCCTCATGCCGTCCCACTGGGAGTGACGTCCATTAAGTGCACTTCTGAGTGAAAAATGACCACGAGTAATAGAGGCCCTAACGAGTCTGAGGGTCTCTATATCTGTGACATCAGTGGACAGGGTGTCGTCACAGTGGACCGTGTCTCTTTTGATGGATGTTCTCCATTAGAGGATGTCGATTGGTGATTTGTGATTTAATCTGGTATGACCTCAAACCAGGTCCATCTGAGCCCCGATGGAAGCTTTTAAAACCTGGATGGTCATAAAAAAGACAAAGAGAAAGATGTGTTGTGTGGTGTGTTAAAGCTGCGGAGTTGAGTTTTGTTTTGGGAACAATCAATTAGACGGCATTTACAGCACTGCAGTGATCATTATTCTTAATGTTAACATTTCTGTATAGTTCATTGTGAAATTTGCAATCAATTTCTGAGTGAAAGGCAAAGTAGTAATTGTTAAACCTTAAAGGGATAGTTCACCCAAAAATGAAAATTCAGTCATCATTTACTCATTTCTGCTGTCGAACACTAAAGAACCAGTAATACTGGCAAATTGCCATAAGAACACTGGAATGAGTTTACCAGTAAATATAAATGCACTGTTTGGACAGGCATCATTTTTCGGGAAAACCACCATTCACACATGCATTTTAAAAATAACAGTAAATCATGTGACATCATTAACTAGAAATGACCTTAAAATGGCTGCGCTTGTCTTTGTAAACATGTTTGTTTTTTTTGTTTTTTTAAATGTTCATATTTACGCAGCTGCATTTGTCCCATAGATAAACCGAGACAATGGCAGTTTCGTGGATACATGGTCAAGTTTGTTGAATGATTCTGAAGAAGGGACGTGGACGGAACACATTTGCATGTCAACAGATATGTTTGAGTATGGGCTGCAGCTTGTGAGACACTCTTGAAACAAGACTACTAGTGTTGTGAGATTTGAACAAAACAGCAGTTTATGTTTTCCTGCAATTAGCACTAAGAAACATAGGAGTGTTGTCTGATTATTACACAAAACATTGCGTGCTGAATGTGTCTGAAATATGGATTAAAAGGATTAATTGCCGTTAACAGTGAACGCATCATTGGCATCACAATGTTCTGATTGACCCATATATGTAAACCTGTATGTGCTCATACCAGAAATGTTCCTTCTGTGTTCACACACAGCAGAATTCCAGCAAATTCCAGCTAATGTTACAACTTATTTTTATGTATTTTTTAAAAGGGCCTGTTCACAAATGATCTTTTGATGGCAATTTAACCAGTAGTTTTCTGTAAAAGTTTGTATATGTGAAAGGGGATCTGTACTTTCATGGTATTTTTTTGTTCCTACTATAGATGTCAGTGGCTGCTTTTTTCCAACATTCTTCAGAATAACTTGTTTTATGTTCAACAGAAGAAACAAACAGAATGGGGAAAAAATGTGGAGGAATCAAATTTTTTTTGGTGAACTATCCCTTTAACTAGTACCTTTTTTTGTTTACTTGCTTCTACCCCAAATATAAAAATCATAAATTCCCAACTTTATTACTCACAATTCTTACGTTACATCTTGCAGTTTGGAGTTTATATCTCAGTTATAACTTTGCATCTTGCAGGTCAAAATTATGACATATAAACTAATAACAAATAATTTTGAGCATTAAACTTGTAAGTCAGAATTGTGAGATATAAACATAATTAAGTTTGTGACCAGTAACTCATATTTTGTTCTCAAAACTATGAGTTTGGCTCATTCTGAAAACGTAGCTCTATATACATTTCTGGAGATCGCAAATTATGTAGCCAGAAGTTTCGTTCTTAAAAATGAATGCCATGGGGCAGTATGATGCCGTATCTTTACACGCTTACCAGCTGACCGCTTACCTCCATATGGATGGCTTTCCCGCTGTTACCAGTTTGTCCAGTAGCTCGTCATGCATCATGGTGGACTTGAGACACTGAGAGGAGTTGACCACGACGACGGGTTTCAAGTCCGGTGAAGAACGGTTTCAGAAAGCGGGTAAGACAAAAACAGAAGCCAAAAAATATAATAAACAAGTAAATAACAGGGTGAGAATGTGGTAAAATCTGAAAACGTGGTAAAAATCAGGCGAGGGCTTTTCTTTTTCTGGATTGCTTTTTAAAACTGTCGGTTGGGTTTAGGAAAGTGGGTGAGTGGGTCAATCGGTGCTTTTAAAAACACTATCGGTTGGATTAAGGGAAGGAGGAGGGTGGGTGGGTCAGTCAGTCAGTCAGTCAACAGCGGCCTCTGGTGGATTTACACGTGAACAGCAGGTGCGAATGGCACTCGCGAGAGAGATTTGGGATCTCAAAAAGCATACACAGGGGCCTCTGGTGGATTAGCGAAAACAAAAACTGCAAAAAAATGTACCTCTCCAAAAATGTATATAGTGGTACGTTTTACAATGAGCCTGGTTGGTTTAAATCTTGTAATTCTGATATTTTCTTAGTAATGTCTGCTATTGAATTTTACAATTGAAAATTGAAATTCTTTCTGCACCAGTTTTTTTTTCCACAGTACACCAGCAAACAAAAACAGTGAACAATACTTCCACAACATTGGTTCATTTGTTTGCTAATTAAATATTAAATTCAATATTTACTAATGCATTAAAAAAAGTTAATGCACTTTGAATTTACAGTACATTGACATTTTTAATAATTATCTTTAACATAGATGAATAGACCCTTTAAGAATATATTTCTCATAGTTAACATACATTACTACGTTACCTAATGTTACAAATGGAACCTTATTGTAAAGTTTCACCCATATGTTAAATGAAATCACTCGAATCCAATGATAGGGGCATATAATACACTACAGTATGTTAATGCAACCGTTACACATTGTGCATAAAATGCTCTGCACTGTTTCGTGGACCACACATTGGCACATTCACCAGCGCCTTATTAAAACAATGAGAGAAAAGAAACATTCACACACAGCAACATCTAAAGGACCAAACCAAATCAATTGATTGATGGGCCAAACGGTGGCTGATGAGGGAGAGCGAGCTCCGTTCCCTCTCATGGATGCTTCCTGGAGAAATGACAAAGTGCTCTCTGGCCTTTCTCGACATTAATTATCAAGCGCTGTCTCGAAGGCACTTTGTCAAAGAGATAAATGAAACAACATCGGGACAGGAACAAATCAGACTTGCCCCGGAGGAGAGGGAGGAGCTCAGCCCGGGGGCCCCTCTTTCTCTCCTGGGGCTCCTGTCCTTCTCCTTTGGGGATCCCGGATGAATGGAGCTTCATGGTACTTGTTCAGAGCTGCTTTTAAAAGAGAGACGAAAAAAATTGACTAATTTTTATCTCGAGCATAAACTACTGATAATGTAATAATAACGGTACATTATTATTAGCATTTCTTTTCATGCTAATTTTACAAAACTGGCAGAATAATAAACAAAAATATGATTTATATCAAGGTTTTTAGCAACTTTTGGTCACACTTTACTTTAAGGAACAATTATTGCTATTAACAAATGATAGCCTAAGACTTTTAGCTCAGTAAACTACTAATTTGCTGTTTATTAATAGTTAGTAACGTAGTAGTTGGGGTTAGGAATTGGGTAGGATTAGGGATGTGTAATAATATCATGTAAGTGCTAATAAACAGCTAATATATTAATAATTAGCAGGTAATATGCACTTGTTAATAGTGGAAATTGTTATTTAAACTGACGTGTTACCAAATTTTAATTTAAGTTTGTATTTTGCAATTCTGACATGTTTTTCTGAATTGTAAATCAATAATTTTAATAATTGTGAGATAAAATGCCACAGTTATGTAATTCATTCATTCATTCATTCATTCACTCATTCAGATAAATACATTATTGAATAAATACATACATATTATTTCTGGAAGCTGATTTGATTTTACAAAATGAAAAATCCACAATTTATTTGTATGTTTTTCTACAAAACTGGTAGAACAATAACAAATAATGCTGTAACTGTATACGAGTATGAACTCAATGCTAAAGTTTTTAGGTTTAGGAGTTTAGATTGCCTTATGTGTTGTTTTTTTTAAAGAGAGAGTAAAAATGATTGAGTCTTGCAGTGGCAGCAATTTTCAAAAATGTTCAAAGAATGTGCACCAGCAGAAAATGAAACCTATCACTTACGCTCACTTCCATCCCAAAGTTGAAGAATGGCAGAACGATAGATGACTTCATAAGAGTATGAAGCGACTGCTTAAAGTCTTTAGGAGCTTTATATGAGAATAAATGTGACAGCGGCTCATATTAAAGCGCTGAATTGAAGTGTGTGAGATGAATGAGAAGCGTTAGAGAATGAGTTGCTCCTGTAAGCCATTACGTCCATCTGGACGAGAGGGAGGAACCACAGACAAACGTCACAGATGCTTGATATCAGTCCTGGTCCAGAAGGCAAGACACACACACACACACACACACACACACACACACACACACACACACACACGTATAGAGAGAGAAATAGAGGGTGACACTGTAGTAGAGACCGAAACGGAGTGGACACTGAGTGCTAACAGATCAATAGGCTTCTGAAATCAAAGGCAAGATTTGAAAGCAAGGGTCAAGATGCCCAATTTTGCTGGAACCTGGAAGATGAAGAGCAGTGAGAATTTTGAGGAGCTTCTCAAAGCACTGGGTAAGTGATAAACTCTCTTCATTATATGGGATCACTAGACTGTTTTATCCCCTTGTTTAGGCCGCGTCCTGGATCCTCTCTCTTCCTCTGCTCTTTGCTCTTCAACAGCATATTCATGGATTAACTAGTGTGAAGAGTAAATCACTATTATTTTCGGGCTGCTGGACTGCTTCTTCTGGCTCTTTTGTGTCTTTGGCAGCGCGAGTTTGGAAGCCTGGATTCTTATTCAAATTCTCAAAGCAGTGCTGAGACTAAGAAAAGCACAGCAATGCACCTTTTTCCATGGATATAGCAAATTAAATGTTATCATTTAATACCAATAAAAGAACCCACTAAAATTATTATTTTGCCACAAAGTCTTTAACAAGATTTTTTATTTTATTTTAAATTTTTTTCACTACTCTTTGAGTGTCCTGACTAAGATATCACTATTATATTTAAAGGAAAGAGGACCTTTAATTCTGCCAAGGCTGCACTGTAAAAATAAGCCATGAACACTTATGTTTTTTTAAATGTTACTTTACCTTATTACAATTAGTTGAACCCGTTTAAACTTACTTTTTAAAAGTTATACAAGATTCATTTTGTTTTAAGCTTCAATAGGGTAAGTCGAAATGGCTTGTAAAGTTAAGTGAATTCAACTTAAAATGTAAAGGCAGCATCTATTTTTTACAGTGCACATTTATTTTATTGAAAATGGAGCAAAAACGGTATTAATAAACTCTAAGAAAAAAATTAAGGTTTTGAATTGTAGTTTTTATGACCAATCCAGGCCATATTTTTATTTCAGACTACTGGAAATGTCAATAAAAGTCACTTTATTAAACTGCAGAGTTAAAATTTCAACAACAAAGTATGTCAGAGCAGATATCAAGGTCCTATTGTGAATTACCTGTGAATTACAAGCTACAGACCACTTATGGTAAAGTTTTGCTTTACTCTTTATTACAAATATATCTTACAGTGCAATCAAATACTATTGCTTAAAATAACTCTTTTAAATGTTACCTATACTTGTATCCTCAAACCTGGATTTAGTTATTCTGATAATTTGCTAATTTGTTACTCAAGAAACATTTCTTTTTATCAGTGTTGAAAACAGTAGTGCTGCTTGATATTTTGTGGAAACTGATCAGCTTTCAGGATTTATGATGAACTGAGAGTTTAAAAAAATCTCTGAAAAACGTCTATCTATGTATGTATGTATGTAAAAGTTGACACTTTCTTTGAATTAGTAAATGCTTGCATGATAAAAGCATTCATTCATTCATAAATATAGTAATGTGATATCATCTAAATTTGACATAATAATCTAAAAAGTTATTTTAAAATGTTGAAAGGAAGAATTGCGATAAAGCAACGGCTTCTAATGAACTTAAATGTTTTGTTGCCTTTCTGAGCAAACAAAAGTCTAAATTGTGATTTTATAACTCAAATAAATAAATGAGTGCCATGCAGCACATTACAACAATCATAAAAAAAAAGAGTTTGAATGGTAGCATATCCAAATAATAATTCAATTCCAGCCTACAGTTCTCCAGAAAACTGCTCAGTCTCTGAATGCTTTCCAGGCATAAATACAGACATGCTGAGAATTTAAATGTTTATGAAACTGATCAGACGGTTAGTCACTCTAATAGGTTACATTATAAGCCCTTGTGGAGTTTCAACATTGTCCAAGTAGGCACTACACAAGAGCTGAGGCATTCCTTCCAGTCAACAGCCTGTCAGTGCAACATCTGCTGATAACAATCTACTCTGTGGTCACTCGATAACTATTTATGCAGAAAAATGGCATACCACAACCATATGAGTGCCTTCATTGCCTTAGTTATGAGGAAAAATGAATGTCAGTCACATTATTAAAAAAAACATGAAAGCAGACTTGATATTCCTAGACTTTTTTGCAGCAAGTCCAGACACTGTAATACACACCAGGAGTCTGTAAAAGATTCCCTTTAATGTGTGAGATGACTTTCCTGTGGTCATAAATGACTATTGATAGAGTTACACATGAGTAGAAGCTTGAAGATGAAAACAGTGTTCCTTAAAGGGATAGTTCACTCGAAAATTAAAGCTCTGCTATTCATTTATTCCTCCTCCACTTGTTCCAAACATGTTTAGTTTCTTACTTCTGTTGAACACAAAGAATATTGTTGGTTAAACAGCAATTTGCTGTGTTTTCTTCAAATGATGCTAATAAAATGTGTTGCATAAAACGTTTTGTGATTAAAGCAGTTTCCATCCAATGAGTCAAACAAAATCATCACTTCCTGATAAAATTGGTCTCAAATATCAAAAAGAAAAAATGATTTGCTGTGGTAGGAGAAGCCACCATGGGTCTTTTTTCTTATATAATAAATTACTTAAGGCTTAGAAGACGAAGACAAAATACAATTTTTGGAGACATGAGACGCTCTTTGTGAGTGCAGCCGCTTATGACAGTTTTGGAAGGTAATAATACCAAACCACTGTAAAGACAGACTTTGGCTAAGGGATTTTGGAGTGATCAAAGCAAGATTTCAGATGTTTTACAATGTGGTTGGTCAGCTGGTTTGTCCATTAATGCAGTCACATTGCACCCATTTTTGTTATCACGTAATCTCCCGTGATCTCGCGTGATCTTGGCGTTTCCATTAAGCATTTTTGGTAACACTTTACAATAACATGAGTACATGAAAAATGATGTACAGATATTTAAACTAAACATGATTTTATTATGAGCTGATGATGAGTTTTATCCACTCTGGGGTGATATTGAGTCTTAATTTGGCCACAACTTTCTGTTTCATCAAATGGAATGATTTTTGGTGACAACTCTTATTTTGACACATATATTAGGAAAATATTTTGAAATTTTTCAAAAATTCAACAATAATAATAATAATAATAATAATAATTATTATTATTATTATTTCTTATATTTATAGGACACTCAAAGCACTTTACACATTTTTTCATGCAGCACCAGTGATGAAGCCAATTATGATATGGGGATGGTTAGGAGGCCATGATGGACAGTGGGCAAACTTTAAACCCCTACTCTTTTTCGAAGGACATCCTGGGATTTTTAACGACCACAGAGAGTCAGGACCTCAGTTCAATGTCTCATCCGAAAGACAGTGCTCACTGAGCAGTATAGAGTCCCCTTTACTATACTGGGGCGTTAGGGCCCACACAAACCACAGGTTAAGCGCCACCTCACTAACACCACTTTCGGCAGCAACCTAGCTTTCCAATGTGGTCTCCCATCCAGGTACTGACTGGGGCCCTGCTTAGCTTCAGTGGGCAACCATGTGAGAGTTGCAGAGAGCTAGCTGCCGGCAACAATGCATTTAGGCAAATTTACTACCCTTTCGTTATATTCATGGCTGTTTTTGCCTCATCGACAGCCCATTATTTATTGCAAAGCCATCATATAATTATGCTTTCTTAATTGTTTCTAGTTTTCCTTGGGAAGAGATCAAATTTGTAATTTTTTACTATTGATCATCAGTTGCATAGTGCAAAAAAAAAAAAAAAACCTGCATGATTATATGCTGCCATGGCTTTGCATGAAAAAATGTCATTATAATGGAAGTCGATGGGGCAAAAACAGCCACAAACATAACGAAAGGACAGTAAACTTGAATGGTACACAAAGGTTAAGGCATGAGCTAATCAAGAACCAACTTTAACTACAACAAGGGTCCCATGAGTTAATTACTAATTACCTAATTATTAGTACATATTTGTCAATGTAATAACTAACACTTTAGTTGTCCCTGAATGTAACCAACATAAACTCATGACTCAGTAATGTATCTTTATATCATGACTTTACTTGGAGGGACACATTATCCTTAACTCATTCTTAACTACTCATGAATTCCTGTGTTTAAGCATAATGGTCAAGCACGACCGTCTAGTGCATGTTTACATAGAAAAACAATAGTGTTCTGAAAATAGTTTTCTGTCTAAATGAACAGTTTAAACACAAGAGTTCATGAGAAACTTTATATCCAATTGACTGTAAGTAAATGTCCTTACATTTTCATTTCTTGGGTGAACTATCCTTTTAAGTCACAACTTAACAAGTGGATTGCAGCAGATGCGCTGTAAGTGTGCCGTCTTGAAAGAATCAGAGTGCGATGCGCAAGTGGATAATTACAGCTCAGTCAAGAGCGATGATTCTACTGTAAATAATAATCATTTCATTTGGAGACGTTTGTGCCTGAATGACATAAAGCTGAAGACATTTACAGAAGTGAAAGGTTTGAGATGGCTGCTGTGGTGTTTTTGTGTGATGCAGGGGTGAATGCGATGCTGAGGAAAGTGGCTTGTGCGGCTGCGTCTAAACCCCATGTGGAGATCCGTCAGAACGGGGAGCAGTTCTACATCAAGACCTCCACCACCGTCAGGACCACCGAGATCAACTTTCAAATCGGACAAGAGTTCAATGAGGAGACCGTAGATGGCCGCAAGTGCAAGGTGACCCAGCTGAGGGGATTTCTGTTTTGTGATGAATGTTTTTGTCGAATGATCAGGAGTGTGTACTGTATATATATATCAATTAACAGTTCCCTGTAGCTTATCATGAGTGTTGTTTTATGTAATATCTTATGTATGTTATTTTCTAATAATTCAATGGTCTGGAGTCAGTTATTCTGCTTATACGTTTAACACCCCTAACAACATGGTTCAGATGTTGTATTTAAAACATTTGTCAGGTTTTTGTCGTCTACTGGCTCTTCTACACTGCTACTGGTAATTTCTGCACTGCAAAAAATGCTTTTCTTACTGGTTTCTAGTCTAAATATCTAAACATTCTTAAATCAAGAAGCATTTTCTAGACAAGCAAAACATATTTTTTGGTTTTAAGAAATATTAAGTGTTAAATTAAGTGAATGTTTCCCTAAAAGAAGCATAATAATATTTTGTCAAAAGAAAAAAAGTATTATTTTGTTAACTGTTGATTTAAGACTTTTTAGGATAGTTGGACTAGAAACATGAGAAATAATTGAAGTAAG